>JAUZSX010287286.1:0-14666 GCA_034780655.1 Idiosepius hallami
GAATAAAGAATATATTTAAGGATGAGATGAATGTTTCATACAGAATATCTATAAAAATCAAAATGGAATAAAGAATACTTGTAAAAAAAAACAACATCAGAATGGAGATTGATTCACAAAACGCTGACTTGTGTCTCAACATAAAAGTTTTATATTGGACTGTTGTCAAGAATAAAAAATTTCTTACAGAAATATAAATTTTGTCTTTTATATAGGCAGATCAAATTGGTAGTTTTTTTTATCCAGAATCAAAGCAACAATAACAATCTTGATTTAAAAACGATAAATATGAAAAATAAAATTTGACAGACTTTTTTTATATTTCTGTAATATCATTTCATTCATATCACACAGTGATGTGCATAGTGTAACAATTGGTTTCCTTGAAAAGAGTAGCAGGGGCACTGCATGCAGGTTTGTTACTTGCCCTGGTACAGTACCTGGTATTCTTAAATGGTTACTCATCTAACTAGTGACCAGGCTTGACGTTGCTTAACTTCAGTGATCTGATGAGAACCGGTGTCCCCAACGCGACTTGACCGTACATATATGAAAGTTTGTGTTGAAACAGATTGGGAGCTTTATGAGTAAACTTTTATCCAAGTGAATTTTTACACACATTCTTTACTCTTTGTTTTTTTTATACATATTCTTAAAGAATAAATAATTTCATTTATTTTTAGTTTAATAGGAACAACATATAAAAGTGTGTGTGTGTGTGGTTTATTCCAACTGAAGTGACCTGCAAAATCTGTTCCTTAGAGACACCCTCTCATCTCTGCCCTTCACTACACCCTCCCCTTCACCTAAATCCAATCATTCCAGACTCTGAGTCACACTTTTCTCTAATCTTCCAACAAAATATTTATTCCTATTTCCACTTCAAGTTGCCAACTCACTTTACATCAACAAAGAAATTTTTGAAAATCTTACAAAATAATTTTTTGTTGAGATAAATTCTCCCTCCCCCTCCACCCATTTTGTTATTTTTTACTTAGTCTATCTTTGTTGAGTGCGTAGACATCTAGACACACCCACACACATATTGTACACCCTTCCTTAAAAAAAAGAAATGCAGATATAACCGGGTGTGGAGGGAAATATTTTTTTCCTAGCTTTCAGGTTTTTTTTAATCTAATTTCTTAAATTGAAAACAGAAGATTCGCTCTTTGAAAATGCCCTTCAGATGAGATTTGATAATTTGTGTATGGAATTTTCAGACTATTGTCCTCATCTTTATTATTGTCCTCTAGCAAAAATCAGAATCCTTGAGAGGAGGCTTATTGATTTGTGTATCAACTTTTTTTTACTCTTTTTCTCTTTTTTTTTTTTTTTAAATGAAGTGTGATAATTTTGATATCAAATTTTTGGACTATTGTACTCATTTTCACAATCCTTCAGCACTCTCCCTTCTAAATCAGACTTTTTGCTTTCATCAATGTTCTGAAGCCCCGCCCAAATTTGCTTTTAATAAATCCACTAACTATGATATACACCAAACAAATTCGGGCACAAGGTCACCTTTATGTGTTCGTCATATCCCTAGGCTTTTTGAAATTAGTGTTGTCCTTCACCTAGATGAGATACTTTCATTGAGTTGATGGGCCACATCTACCCAAGTCTTTTGAATCAGTATTATCCTTACACCTAAACAAGTTAATAAATCTCATCTGCTCAAGACAGCTAGAAGTGGACATGATTGTTTTGACTTGGCTTAGATTTTAACTTGTATAATACGGTTCCAGGGTCCAAGATTTTACCACTGCTTCACCTCTGGTGCCTAAAGCCCCTAAATATGACTATGAATGGATTTAAAGAATTTGCTAAAGGGGAAATCAGAGCTATTCTTAAGTATGAAGCTTTAGGAACTTAAAGCAATAGCAATAGACTTTAGCAATACTTTATTTTAAACAAAACTCGTAACTCACTCAACTTTTTAAAACACAGAATTATTTTTTATTGAATACAAACTGTTATTATTTTCTTTTACTTATAGCATCCCTATCTGAGGTTACAGTTAAAAAACCCGAAGACAGCCTTAGGGTAACTAGGCCGAAACGTAGTGTAAAATCATCAAATTACCAAGATGAGGACAGAAGTTCGAATAAAAAAGTTAATTCTTACAAACTGTTTGTTATGCTTGAATTTTTTAGATGAAGCTTGATAATTAGTATTATTTTGTTCTCATCTTTGTTATAATATATATATATATATATATATATATATATTATATTTACTTGGTAAGCACCAACACAAGGCCATTTTTACATTCGGTGTTACCCTTCACCTAGATGAGCTGCTCTCGCGAGCTAACGAGCCCCATCTGCCCGAGGCAGCTAAAGGTGAATACAATGGTTTTGACTGAGATTTGAACTGGCGTACGACGATTCCAGAGCCCAAACTTTTACCAATGCTCCACCATCGCTGCCCAATTTGTTTATATATATATATATATATATCTTATTGGCTATTTGGTCTTTTATTGCTAATGTATTTCAGTAAGAGGTCAGCCTTATTTAGGTGTCCAGATTTTATGCAGGATGCATCAGCCGCTTTGTAAAAGCCTCACCTCTTACATTGGGGGAATAACTCATCTAAGTGAAGTGATAACACTGATTCCAAAACCCTGGATAGATGATCATCATATTATATGGCACAGTGATGTGCATGGTGTAACAATTGGTTTTCTCGAAAGGAGTAGCAGGGGCACTGCATGCAAGTTTGTTACTTGCCCTAGTACAGTACCTGGTATTCTAAAATGGTCACCCATCTAACAACTGACCAGGCTCAACATTGCTTAACTTTGGTGATCTGACAGAAACCGGTGTCTCCAACGCGACTTGACCGTCCTAGGGTAGATGAGATCCATTAATTTAATTGCTAGATTGAGTAGATGAAGAACAATGAGAATGCTTATCGTGCAGTTGGCATAGCAGGCCTGGATGGATCAAGAACCTGGCAGCTCAGTGCAACCTGCTTTATGGAAACCGCTTGACTCATCCCTTATGAGCCAAGGTGGAAGGGATTCAAGCCAAGAGAGTGAAGAAAACAACATTCCCAGCAACTGGTAATCTGTTGCTTTTCCACTTCTCTTCACATCATTAAAGATAAGAAATAAGATGACATGTGCCCGATACTCGGACACGAGTGGGAGCCAATAATTGTTCCGTGATCTTTATCATACAAGGTGCACAATTCTATATTTGTAGGGATTAAACAAATTTAAGTGGTTTCATTTAGACTAAATTGACCCACAATAAATAGATTGAGGGAGGGTGTGTTTTTTTTTGTTTTTAATGACTTCATATATTTGATTTTAGATATATTTAGCCTGTGTCCATAAATCTGGACTATCTCTGGCTACTGGATCAGAGCTTTTATAACTATGTACTTTATTTTAAGACTTATATTAATTTCTATAAATGAAAAGAATTTAAGATTGCATTCTTTTTGTAAATGTTGAATTGTATATAAGATTTTAGTTTGCATATATAAATTAGAATGGACAATTAATCTGAATCCCTTAGGTTTCTAGGCTTGCACAGAAAATGTTTGGTACCAGTCATTTAGTATAGAAGTACAAAAATATCCTTTGTTTTTTTTTAAATCCTTTGGATCCTGACTTAGCAAAATTACAAACTAGTTAATCAAAAGACCTTATAGGGCTGAAATATCTGTGTCATTTTTTTGCCTTAGGTCGGCAGGGCTGATATATTGGAGCTTTAGGGTCCAAAGGATTAATAAAAAAAAAAAAATCATGCAATTCCTGGGTTTAGTTAAGTAAATATTATGAGACAGAAATTTTTTTTTTTTTTTTAAAAAAAAAAAAAAAAAAAAAGGAAAAATAAAATAGTAAGAAAGTAGGAATAAAAAAAAAAGCTGCTAAAATGGAGTCTGCAGTTCCAGATATAGAACTTTCTTCTCAGTATTTTTTTTTCTTCTTCTTCTTTTCTATTTGAATAAAATTCTTCGTGTTTTTCTTCAAAGGCCCATCTCTCTCTCTCTCTCTCTCTCTCTCTCTCTCACACACACACACACATACACACACTCTCTTCCCCTCTCTGTTCCAGAAAAGCTTTTCATTAATAATGTAATTTCATTCTTCTTTCCTTTCCATTAAAAACCCAACAAAAAAAAAAAAGAAAGAAAGAAAGAAAACTAGAAAAAGAAAGCCATGTCTACAAGAGATGCTGATCATTGATTGGTTCTCCATTGCAGTGACAGCATCAAAAGTGGGCGTGTCTCTATCAGCTGACTCACTCAGGGAAAATGTTTTCCTTTCTTTCTTTCTTTTTGGCTTTCCTAATTACAGACTCCAAATGCAACACCACACACATCTTCTCTTTCTTACTGCATTTTTACAATCAAATATTTTCACTTCTCCCCATGTTAAGACAGACGCACATACAAGTGGCTTTTCTTTGTCACTCCAGACATTTTATAACATAGAGCAACAGCAACATTTGTTTGTTTTTGTTTGACGGCATATCAAACTTTTTAGGTCATTTAATGCCAAGAACAATCATTGTACACACAAGTATTTTTTTTTTAACACGATGTTATGTTCACTATTTAACCCATAGCTGGAGGGAATCTGGGGATTCATACCTTTCCCAAGGGTATTAGTCCAATAATGAACAAAAATAGAACAACTGGGATTCGAACTCGCATACTATGATTCCTAAATATGACTGCCCACCCACCAGAAACAACATTAGTAAATCTGTAACTTTTGATAGTGTAATTATTATAATTCATTAATTTGTAATAGTGTAATTATTATAATTCATTAATTTGTAATAGTGTATTTATTATAATTCATTAATTTATAATAGTGTAATTATTATAATTCATTAATTTGTAATAGTGTAATTATTATAATTCATTAATTTATAATAGTGTAATTATTATAATTCATTAATTTATAATAGTGTAATTATTATAATTCATTAATTTTTAATAGTGTAATTATTATAATTCATTAATTTATAATAGTGTAATTATTATTAGTGTTAGTATTGTTCTTGTATTTTTGTTGTTGTTACTTTATTATTATTATTTCTGTAAATATGTTTAACAACACCAAGAATAGTCAATTCATGTTGGAGACAGCGGTTCCTGCTAGATCACTGTAGAGTATGTTCAGTACAAAAATGGGTGACCGCTTAGGAATATCAGCTACTGTACGAGGCTGATCAATTGAAGGTATTAAGCATATAAACTGAAAGGCCTTCCCCCCTCCAACACCCTCCCTTACACCGACCATGCTAAAGAAACATCTTTGATTAGAGTTACCCCCGAGGGTGAGGACTGAGAGTCTCGGGATAGCCTGAGATTTCAAAAAGCTCCATAACAACAGGAAGACTGATCTAATCCCAAACGGGTGAGAAGAGTTTTTCCTGCTCAAAAACAAATAAAGAAAGCAATAATCAAATTTCTGGAAGAAATTCACCTAGAGCACCTTCTTCACTACATCTAAATCAGCATCTTCAAATAATTACTTTCTATTCTAAATATCAATAGCTAGAAACAATATGAGTAGATTTCAATCTCTTTATTAGTAGGTTATGTCCTAAAAGTTTGTAAATAATGATAGCCTTTATTTTCAGGAATGATTTTTGATGTTTTTGTTATTACTTTACTAGTAAAATTTTAATGTTAAACTTTAGAGACAACCTAATAGTATTTCATATTACACCATGCAGTAGTCTACCTATAAATTTCTTATACAATAAGTTTTGTGTACTTGGGCAGAATGTTGTTATTCATACAAGAGGACCTTGATCTCCTTTTTCAAGATCTTTCTCTCTGTTTTCTAACAAGTGTTTCTTTAACACACAGCTAAAGAACACATAGAAATGAAAAACTATGCAGGAGATGGTCAAGGAAGAGCAAAAACATTCAGAAATTACCACAAAGCTGGTCCATTTTGCATGAAGAACTGTCAGGATATAGACAACTTTCATGTAATATCCTGGCATCATAAACATCCTACATCAATATATGCTTTTGGAAAGTTTTTAAAAAAAAGCATTAAACGAAAGGCTTGAGAAATCTTGAGCATTGGTAAAAACTTGGACTATGGAATCGTATTATGCAAGTTCAAATCCAAGTCAAAACTATTGCATCTACATTTAGCTGTCTTGGGTAGATAGGGCTCGGGAGGGTATCTCATCTAGGTGAAGGGCAACACTGATTTCAAATTCTCAAAAAAGTTTTCCAGTTTGGGGGTCGAGCATAGGGCTAGCAACTCTTTCTTGTAAGAACAAGTATGCTACGGAAACAGCAAATATTAAATTTGCTGCACAATGTACCACTTGGTGTAAAGGTTTGATGAATCTCATGGATTGTGAAGGTAACAGTGATAAAGATGAGGAAAACAATCCAAAAAATAGATGTACAAATTATTTAGCCTAATCTTAATGATTCAAAAAGTTTCAATAATAATGAAATAATTAAAAGATAACTAGAAGTATTGTCTGGTGCCGGGGACTTGCCAATATTTTTTTTTTTTTAAATGCTTTGTTTTTTAAAATGAATTATTTTTTTCTTAATTTTCAAAAACACTTCTTCATTATTTATTTACTTGTTTATTTTTAATTCAAAAACGGTTCTTTGTATCTTCTCAGTGTTTAAAATTTTTTTTTAAAGCAAAAATCACTACTTCTAAAATGACGTGATGATTTATACTGTAAAGTTGCATTGGAGACAACAGGTCCTGTCAGAACACCGAAGTTAAGCAACGTCAAGCCTGGCCAGTAGTTAGATGGGTGACTATTTAAGAATAGCAGTGTTCACAGTTCAGTTCCATATTTTCTTCTGGAAATATAGCGCCTACTTAATCTATCCACGCTCATAAGCATAAATTCAAAACCGGATATTCAAATACGATTAGAGTTTTAATAACACATTAGATCAAAAACAACAATCGTAAAATTCCATTCAGCTTCGTTAACCAAATTCAAACTGTTTCGAGTTTTTTACAGAAATTAGGAATGAAAAAAAAAAAAAAAGAAATCCTTAACATTCAAATATTTAAGTGATTTAGACGAACCAATTTAAATTTAAAGGACACAAATGAGTTAGACCCACTTTTATATTTAACAGGGTTCATACAGATATCCAATATCTATTTTCAAGGCAAAATTCAAGTTTTCAAGGCAAAATTTGATACATAAACGATATAATAATTCAAAAACTCTTAGTTACTGACAACAGGACAAGTCATAACAAAACTGATCAACTATTTACAGCTTGAACTTAACACAACATAACACAATGTCATTCAGTGTCTTTGACAAAGTCTTCTTGCTTAGTTTCAAGCTTTTCTTTGAGCTTAGCCAGTTCATTTTTTTTACAAATTTTTTCCTAACATTTTCAAGGCAAATACAAGGTATTTTCTATATTTTCAAGGACTTTTCAAGGCAATAATAAAATCAAGGCATTTTCAAGGCAAAACTTAAAATTCAAAGACTTTTCAAGTCTGTATGATCCATGTTTAAGTTATTTAGACAAATCAATGTAAATGTCAAGGACACAAGTGAGTTAGACCCACATCTAGATATTTGTGAAATTTGTCAGGGGTCCACCTGGTTGTTATTAAAGTTGGTAGATATTTAGGTAGGTAAGTTGGTCAATGGTTAATAAAAGCATTATATGGCAATCATTAGAGATTGCTTATTTATTCTTTACTAGATTTCGAATTAAAGACATTATTTTGTAGAGTTTATTTTTTTCACCAAAAATTGGTGATAATTCTTTTGGCAATTACAATACAACAAAATACCTTAATGGAAAAAAAAAATCCTATGTCAGTGACTTCGGGTCAAGTTTGTATAATAAACTAAGGGAAATAATCTAGTTTTCATAGTTTAATAGTTTAAACTAAAAAGTTTAGTTTAATCCTAAAACTAGTGGCCATGAATTTTCTTTAGAATTAAAAAGAATTGTTACAAATGAATGAAATATCTTCAAATTTATTGGAATTGTTTTAATCAAATTTCTTTTGTGTATTTTTACCCAGAAAATTCATTAAAAGTATTAAAGTTTGCTTATGGTCGATGTATTGTAACATAATGAAAGTCTGCACAATTCACAAACCTTTAAGCTTCATCTCAAGAATTCTATGAATTTAACAAATATAAAGATGAGGACCATAGTCCACATAATAAATATACAAATTATCAAGCCTCATCTCAAGGATAATATAATTAAATAAATATGATGAATATACAAATTATTAAACCTCATCTTCAGAATTCTGAAAAACTAATAATAATAATAAAGATTATATAATGATGTAAGATATACTTACAGAATCGTTGGTATTGATTTAAGTGCCTGTCATCTTGAATGGCTTGGTTGTTGACTGAGTGGTTTAGTCACTTGAGCAATTTGTTTGTTGCCCCAAGTGGTTATCTTCACCTTTATCCTTTGGACCCAAAAGGGCCGATATATCGGCCCTGGTGACCTCAGGGCATAAAAAAGACACCGACATTTCGGATCTAATATGGTCTTTTAATCAAACGGCTCTGTATAACTATTTAGTAATTTTGTTAAGTCAGGATCCAAAGGATGGTTTGCTTTTGTAAAAAATAATAAAACAGTTTATTCATTAAAATTCATTATTTGTTTTTTACTCTATTTTCATCAAAATATGAATAATTTATGTGGGGTGGAGCAAGAGAGAGAGAGAGAGAGACCCAGAGAGAGATATGTGAGGAGAATAGTGTTCTTTTTTAAAGCATTGTTTTATCAGAACACAACAGACTTTCACTTTCTCAGACACCATCCATCTTTGTTCTGTCCAAATTTCATATTTATTTTTAAAATATTTTTTGATGTCAATTTACCACGGATAAGAGGGGGTAATTGTTGTTTGGTTATTATGTAAGGCCCCAGCTCCAGTCAAATGATTTTCCACATGAACTCTGAGTTGATTGAATTGGGAATAACGTTGATAACACAATGCACAGGCGTAAGGACGTTCGGCAAAATCATCAAAATCGGAAACTAATTTGACAAATCTCCCTCTTTTAGAATTGGACTGATTTAGGGATGTTGAGGAGGGTTGGTCACTCTCATTTACAGGGTCATAATTATTGTTGTTGTTGTGATGGGGAGAGTCACTTATGAGTTCAGGCTGATTTTTCTTCTTATAGAAGGAAGTGTCGTTACGCTGATGAATATTAGAGCTTGTATCGTTATCGTTTGATTTCCAATTCGAATCAATTCCATCATCATCAGCATCATCGTCATCATCGTTTATTTCAATCAAATCAAAACCGTTATTTGAATCCACTTGATGGTTGCTTTGGTTTTTGCCGTTTGGTGAATCATTTTCAGGATGTCTGAAAAATTCTCCCATTCCTTGAAGATCGGAAAAACACTGCCTCTTTGGAGTTTCATTCAAATCATCAAATGATTTTTGAGCGGCAATGTCCAGTTCTACAATCATTTTCTGTTGAGTGACAAGATGAGGTGGGAAAGGCATGTTGCATACGGGACACAAACAATCCGTTTGGTAAGTTTGAAGAAAAGTCTGTGAATCAAAAGTATTTAAACAATGTGGGCAAGAGAAGCAGGTTGTCGTTACAGAATCCAGCTCTTCACTTAAGATCATGTTCTCAGCAAAATTATCCAATTCCAGTGGATGTTTCAATTTGATGTGAGAAAAAATATTGGCTGGAAAATAAAAAGCAGAAATTTGGGGATAAAGAAAATTCATTTTTTTAAGATTTGAATTAGATTTTCAATTTTTTAAAATTTAATAAAAAAAAAAATGTAATTGTTCTAATCTTTTTTTTAAATTTAAAAAAAATTGTTTTAAAAATAATTTTTTTAATTAATTTTTTTGAATTAGAAAAAAAAGTTGTTTCAATAAATCAAAATTTTCCAATTAGATTAAAAATAATTTTTTTTAAATTAAAAAGACAACTTTTTAAAATTTGCTATTACTTTTCTTTTCCAAAAGTGAAATGATTTTAAAATTATTTACAAAGAATAAAAATTAAGTCTAAATCTTCACAGATACAAAGTCACAATGAATTTTAGAATTCTTAAAAGTAGAGACAACAAAGAAATTTGAAGTAATTCCATTTTTTAAAATAGTCAATAATTTATAAAAATTGTTAAAATTCAGAAAATCATGCAACCATTATGAAATTTTTAGCAACTATTAATTAAATATTGAACTTTAAAATATGTAGGTAGTTAAAGAAGCCTATTGTATGGGAAAGCAGCACTATACATATCCATATTTTGGTTGTTTAAATCATTGTGCTATGTAAATTTTAGTGGTCTGAATACTTTGATGATCCCTTTTGTGTTCATTTTGGCCTGTGTTTTTTGTGAAACAAATTTTGACCCATTAGCAGTTATTTCAAAACCAATTAGAAAGTTTTCCCCAGGTCCAAATGACCCATACTAAATTTCAAGTGTTTAGGTTGAAAAACTGGCAGACTAGTTTGGTAGAGACTGCAAAGGTCTTTCAACTTTAATCCTCACCAGATAAAATTCCAGCAAAAAAAAAAACCCAATTAAAAAACTTGTCTCATGTCTGAATACCCTTCATGTCAAATTTCAAGTCAGTAGACAAGAAATTGGCTGAACAGTTTGGTAAAGACTGATTGCACACACACACATTTTCACTTTTATATAAAGACTTTTATTGTGGAATTTTAAAATTTGGTTTATGCATGTAAACTTCTGTGATATTATTAACATTTTTCATTCAACCATGTCTTCCCACCCAAAAAAATTATTCAAATTTAGCATTAAGGTTATGGCTGTGGTTATCTTCATCTTGTTTCTAAACAGAGTATCTAATGTTTTATTTAAAAGGATGAAGATAATGGTCTGAAAAATAGGAGTACAAATTATGAAACCTCATCTAAAGGATTGTGAAGGTAAAAATAATAAAAATGATAACACCAATCCTAGAAACTATGTACAAATTATCAAGCCCTATCTCAAGGACTGTGAAGGTAACAAAATGATGAGGATGATGACAACAGTCTGAATAATAGATGAATGAATTGTCAAGTCTAATCTCATGGACTGTGAAAGTAAAAATGATAAGGATAAGGACAACAGCCTAAAAAATAGATGTACAAATTGTCAGGCCTCATCTCAAGGATTGTAAAGATAACAATGATATAAACATGAAGACAACAGCTTAAAAAATAGATATATAAAATATTAAGGCTCATTCCAAAAAGAACTAAAACTATTTTTAATAAAACCAAATGTTAGTTAAAAATTTGTTTAGTTACTAATGAAAAAATTTTAGTTAATTTTTTTTTTTGCTTTAAAACTGAAAAATTCATTTTAAAACAACTTACCTTTATTAAAAAAAGGCATTTCACAAATTTTACAAGAATGTTGAGCCAAGTTGTGTTTGAGAATATGTCGATCCATCTGGGGTTTAAAACTAGTTTTATACACACAATAAGAACATTGATGGCAAATGGAACGATCCGGAATAGTTTTGTTGATTTCATCAGAATGTTTTAACTGATTATGTAGAACAAGGTTTTCTTCTCTTAAAAATGGCATTTGACATTGCAAACATTGGAAACGACCAAATTTGTGTTTTAAATTGTGTCGGTCAAAGGTCACTTTATGGTCAGTTTTATAGTCACACAGATAACAACAGAAGAAGGGTTTGGGCTTTTGATGGTTGTGTTGTTGCATGGTTGGGTTAGGGTTAAGTAAAATGATTATAAAAAGTATCCAAATAGAAAATTGATTGATTGGATGAATGAATGTTTTAATTTACCAGCGTATCAACCTTCTTTGGTCATTTAATACAGGAGAGATTGTGTGGTTGGTTGACTGATTTAATAACACTCTTGGGTCATTTAATGCTGAAGAGATTGTTTGGTTGATTTATTTTATCAGCATATCAATCCACTTAGGTCATTTAATGCCAAGAACAATCATTTTTTTTTTAAATTATTTTTGTCAACACAGTTTATTGAATAACACACTATGAACAATTGAATTCATAGCTGGAGGGAATGTGAGGATTCATACCTTTCCCGAGGGTATTAGTCCATATGTGAATGTAAATAGAATGAAAACAAACCACCAACGTCAGTTGTTGTCATTAAATACTCATCAGATTTGTACTCTTTATTTTTCAATTGCAGTTTTGTTTTTCTTCACCAAAAATTGAAATTTGGAAAAAAAAACAAAAAACAAAAACGTTGATCTTTCTTTATTTTCTTTGAGTAATTTTCATCTTCTGTAAAAAAATAAAGAAAGAAAATAAAAATTTAATCTAATCTAAATAAATATTAATATCTTTTAAAAAATAGAAAAAAATAAATACAGTTTTTAATTAAGAACTTTTTCATTTAAATTGATGAATTATTGATTGAAAAAGTTGCAATATTTTTTTTTGATCTAATGGAAAATGTCCACTTTTAGTTGGTTTGTTGGTTTAAAGGCATATCAACCTTTTTGGTCATTTAATGCTGAGAATGATCATTTTAATCAAGCAGCTTTTTTTTCTCATCACATTGTTTGAAATTACACAAGTTGAACTATTTAATCAGTAACATGAGGGAATATGAGAATCATACCTTTCCCAAGGGTATACCATTAAGTTTTGAATCATTCCTCTCATACACACAAATGAAGAGATTGGACCAATGAGAAGACAGAATTAGCATAAACCTTATTATACAAACCCCCACCCAAACATAACTAAGTCATTTTTCTTACTGCATTACTAGAAGGAAATACAGACTCTTCTCACTTACACATGTTCACTTTTTGCATTATCGGACTTAAGCGAGAAAAAAAAACCAACAAGAAATTTGTCACATTATGGTTCAAATTTACGCAATATCAAGAAAATCAAACTGTTCGCAGTTAGTCAGTGTGGTTTAGTTTAGTTAAGCTTCCACTAGGTGTCAGTAGGTGTTTCCGTGGCCACCACTTTCTCCCTAATTGTTTCCTACTCGCTTGTAGTTCAGCCCAGATATATTTAAATTCACATTGCACAAAAAATCACTTTAACGTGAGCCCTTCAGGAACGTAACCATCACGTAATGTGAAAGTCCCTGTATATATTTGAGCACAAATCCAAATTAGGCACAAGGCCAGTTTTAAATGCTCATTATGTCCCTAAGCTTCTGTAATCAGTGTTGCCCTTCACCTAGATGAGTTACACTCATTGAGTTGACAGGTTTCATCCACCAGTTTTTTGGAATCAGGGTAATTCTTACAGTGGATTTGTACTCAGGTATGAATTCCCTTTTCCCTCCAGCTATGGATTAAATAAGGATTCCGTTAGCTTGGTGGGTAGGGGTGGGCAGCTCATGAATTTTAAATTCCCTTCCCTTCAGATTCACCATATGAATACGTGGGAATTCAATAATTGGAGTTCAACAGTTCAGTATGCCGTGCATGCACAATATAGGTGGGAATATGCATTATTAAGTTGTCCCAAAAATTTGAGGAAGAAAATTTGAAGAATTCTTTGATTCAAAGCCAGCTGAAATCTGAAAGCTTGCAGATCAATGGCAGAAAATCTTGGAAAATGATGGTCTTTATTTTGAGGGATAATTTGTTCTTTTTGTTATTACTTGGCGAGTAAAATTTCACAGTGATTACAAACTTAAAGATTTCTTTTTATGCTGAAATTATATTAACGCCAAGCATTTGCACTGTTTGCAGAGGGCAGGAGCCTGACTGACTAAATATATATGGAATGAATGAAATACTTTGTCATTAGATAAATTTCTTAAATAGAAATCCTGAAATATCCCTCTGCACATTTAATATTAGATTATTGAAATTTTTGTTCTCTTCTTCATTCAAGTCGATTGGCTCTTCAGCCTTCTTCAGGTGCCACCTGTTGTCTTCAGGAAGAAAATGACAAACTCTGGATCTTTCGTAAAATTAATGCCATGTACCATTGATTTTGCTATTAACCACCTTTCGTGATATTATGATAACTAAAGTTTTTTGTTAGGGAGGGGTTTTAGGACAGGACGATTACGATAAGGAATAGATAAGACGAGAAGAGAGCTGGGTAAACACAGGATTTTATTATGGAAACAGTAAACACCATTACAAGAGGTGGATAAACTAAAGGGGAATAACTCTTCAAGACTTTAAAGTTATATGAAGGCTTACCAATACACAAAATAACTACAACTATTGTCGAGGTTAAAAAAAAGGGTTAAGAAGTTTGAGATCAAATGAGCAAAATTTTTGGTTTATTTGCGGTTTTATGGCACATCAAACTATATGGGTCATTGGGTCATTTGATGCCAAATCAATTATTGAAGTCGAAGAGTTTTTGATAATGTTTTAGTGAGGTGGAGATTATTCATTGAGTTTAGATAGTTTTGTTTGGGGTCATTTGGTATAGATTTTAAGAAAGCTAGGATTGCATTTGGGTTTGTTTTGTTCTTTCATGATTTTAACATTGTAAAAGATTTGTCCGATAGATGTGTGATCACCAGTCACCACAGTGGAAAGTGCTTTCACAGTGTAGTATTTTTTGCATGTCGAACATTCTGAGGAGTTTAAATGAGCAAAATGTCTAAACTGCTTTTTAAAATGATATCCGTGGTAGGAGTGTCAACTTTTGGGTGCGACTTTTTGACACCCATTACAGAAAACTGCGAATAAAATATACAAAAGTCGAT
>JAUZSX010287294.1:0-14664 GCA_034780655.1 Idiosepius hallami
TCGCTGCCATATATATATATATATATATATATATATTTAGTTTATGTATGTATACAATCTTTAATCAAAGGATACAGTATGGTAGTGGAAAGGGGGCCGCAAGACGCATTCTGCGTTGGGGCCACAAGGGGGCTAAGCACGACACTGTCTATGGTATATCAACCTTTTTAGGTCATTTAATACATTTGTTTGTTTATTTTGTGTTTAGCAGCATATCAACTCCTTTAGGTCGTTTTAATGCTGAGAACAATTACTTATGATAGACATTATTTTTATACACACATCGTTTTTTTTAATAACACAAGCTTTACTATTATGTCACAAGCTCCCTAGGGGCCGCAACTCTCCTTGGCTTCACAGATCTTCTGTAATGTGAAAAATTACCAAAATAATTAATTATTAGAATTAACTTTAAAATCATTCTTACACTTATGTGTTGAAATATACATCTACAAACCCATCTCTCTGTCCATCTCTCTTTCTCTATATATATGCATGCATATATAGCCTTTATACTCTTGGGAAAGGTATGAAGCCCATCTTCCCTCTAGCTATGGGTTAAATAGTGCAAGACCTCAATGCCATTAGAACAAGGCCAAGGGTTCGTGTGGTGATTGCAGGTGCATCAGTCTCCCCACGTTAAAAGACATCATGCACAGGCATCCTCTCGAAAGGAGGACATTCAAACTCGACCACGAGTGACCGCCGATGATGATGATAGCCTTTGATCTAAGCCCTCAGTATGTCGAGGAGGGGTGCAATAAATCATTTAAGGGTAAAGGGGCTGCAAGGTGCACGTTGTCTGATTGCAGGTGCATCAGTCTCCCCACGTTAAAAGACATCATGCACAGGCATCCTCTCAAAAGGAGGACATTCAAACTCGACCACGAGTGACCGCCGATGATGATGACGAAAGCCTTTGATCTAAGCCCTCAGTATGTCGAGGAGGGGTGCAATAAATCATTTTAGGGTAAAGGGGCTGAAAGGTGCACTTTGTCTGAGCCGCTAATTGAATAAAACAGCACTGGTAGGGCTATGACAGTATATTTTTATTTAAGAATATTAATGTCGCTACTTGACTATTTTACTATTTCTTTTAAATATGTAGTTATTAGTAAGGCTGTGGTAATATGCTTTTATCAAATATATTTTTGTCACATTTTTTTGTCAAAAATTTGAAATAGCATATTATTATTATTATTATTTTTGTAATAGAAATTTGCAGTTTGTGATGATGATTATTATTTGTGACCTACCTATGCACTATCTTTAGAAATATATAGATTTACATATGAAAAATTTGATGTAAAAATTTGAAATAGCATATTATTATTATTATTATTAGAAAAGTTGCTGTTTGTTATATTATTATTATTATTATTATCATTATTAGAAAAGTTGCTGTTTATTATATTATTATTATCATTATTATCATTATTAGAAAAGTTGCTGTTTATTATATTATTATTATTATTATTAATAATAATAATAATAATAATAATATTAGAAAAAGCAAAATAAAAAGGTGTAGGTGGAGTAGGAGGAGCTCTATGCAGGTGAGAAATAAAATAAGATTCCATTCAAATTTCTTTTCTCCCAGAATTCTCTTCAGTCATTTCAGTTCCTCCCTGATTTTCTTTTCTTCGTGACGCCGCCGCCACCCCCCTCTTTACTCCCGCTAAACAAGGCATATATCTATTGACACGTTCAAAGGCTTTGCTGTATGAGATTCTAGGCATCATGATGGCCTAAAAAAAAGACACCTTTTTTTTTTACACCACTCTCTGCCTCAAGCCAAAAAAATGCATAAAAGGGCAATAATTCAAACTGATTGTCAGTCATTTGGCCTTTGTTTACAATGCCACGCATCATCCAAAGAACAGATTCTTTCCTGCTATTTCTGCCAAAGAATCCTGCAAGAAAAGGCCAGGCCTGGTCACTGTAGAAACGGTAAATAAATCGCAAAGTGAAATCTACAAGATTCTTCAAAAACATTTTAACCAATTTTGGTTGTTTTTTCGTATTCCTTGAAATGGTCCATAAAATCATATTACTACAAATTAATCAATCCAACTAATTAATGGATAATCTTTTCAATCAACCAAAAAACTAATTGTTTCATTCTTTTTGGTCTAATGACTAGTATTGGGCATAGGTGGGGAGATTAGAATGTCTCATTAAATACAGAGGAAAAATTTAATTCAACCAATCACAGAGCAGGAAGGAGATGATTTCCCCTATTTTAGGAGGCCAGATTCAACATTTTTTCACTTAAAGAAAAATAAAATTTGCATGGTACTTCCTTTCAATAAAACAGGCTTCCTGAAAAACCTTAGAAAAAAGTATTAAAAATTAATTTAGTAGAAAAAATTATTAGAAAGGAATTTAGTTTAAACAGCATTAGAAATGAATTAATTATAAAAAAGCATTAGGAATGAATTAAGTATAAAAAAGCATCAGGAATGAATTAAGTATAAAAAAGCATTAGGAATGAATTAAGTATAAAAAAGCATTAGGAATGAATTAAGTATAAAAAAAGCATTAGAAATGAAAACTTGTATAAAAAAGCATTAGAAATGAATTTAGTATAAAAAGCACTAGAAATGAATTAAGTATAAAAAGCATTAGAAATATATTCAGTATAAAAAGCATTAGAAATGAATTTTATATATAAAAAAGTAATAACTGCTTCCTTGTATAATTGACATCCTTAACTACTTTAGTGGCAGTCCTTTAGACCAAAGCAAAACTATGCAATACTTCTAGTAACTGAATAATACCTGAAGAAGACCAAAAAGTAAGTTATCCGAAATGTAGTAAGACAAATAGCTATAAGGATAAGGACAATAGTTCGAATAATACTTGGAAAACAATTTTTGTTGGTTGGTTGGGGTGTGACATCCCTGCTGGATTTAATTCACATAGACTCTCCCATGACATGACTGTCATCCTGACTACAAATGAGAGCCAGAGAGTTACCAGGACTGAAGGAATGAAGGTCTTAACTCACATGTCTTCTTGCAATCTTCCAACTAACAAAGCTCCAGACCTCAACAGTTATATTATTAGATTTTTGGTGACTTGAGCAGATGATTGGTTAATTAGTTGAATGATTGACTTGGTTGAGAGGTCAGTAAGTTTTTTTGCATGGTTCAGTTGGTGGTTGGTTGGTTGGTTGGGTGTTTTTTCATACAATTACCAAAATCTAGAAGAAGGAAATTACTCTGAAAGTAATTGAAACTTACCAAAAAAGTTGCTTTTTGAAAAGTCTTTTTATCCAATCAGCGCACTTACTTCACAGACTCTACAAATGTCTTATGGTTATCCACAGTATAAGAGTTCAAATGAATATAAGTCCTCGGGTCATCAGGTAGCCATTTCAGGGGCTTCGTCTCTACGATTTTATATATAAAGTTATCTATCTATATATATATATATATATATCAATAATATTATCAATCTATTGATGTTAGTACATTCGTGAGTCATAGATTACAATCATCATCATCACAAATAGTAATTAGAAAGGAAAATGATTTTAGTGACTTGCAACTACAGAGATAATCAAAACCTATCATGGATATCAGAGTTATACACTGTAATACATGCATTCTGACTCAGGTCACTTTGCTTTGACTGCATATCATAATGTGCATCTAATGACCATAGTTGACCTCAGGACATAGTTAAGCAAATATGCACAGTTCACTTACTGCTGCACAGCCTGTAGTTGTGGCATTTAACTGCAAAAAAATAGGAGTGGGGGAGCCCATCGAATTTTCTGCTTAAGAGCCCATAACACTCTCAGTTTACTCTTGGTTAACTCAATATGCACAGATCACCTGCCTCTAGATATGGCATTTAACAGCAAAAAATGGGGAGAGGGGGCTATTGTGTTTTTTTCCACAAGAGCCCATAACACTTTCAGCTCACCCTTGGTTAAGCGAATGTGCATAAGTTACCTGCTGCACAGCTACTGGATGTAGATTTACTTGCAAAAAAATCGGGGTAGGGGACCCTTTGAATTTTCTGCTCAAGAGCTAAAAACTCTCAGTCCATCCCTGTTTAACCCAATATGCACGGATCACCTGCTTCACAGCCGCTAGATGTGGCATTTAACGGCAAAAAATAGGGAGAGGGAGGGCCATTGTGTTATTTGCTCAAGAGCCCCTAACACTCACAGTCTACCCCTGGTTAAGCCAATGTGCATAGATCACCTGCTGCACAGCCTCTAAATGTGGATGGAGGTAAAGGGCCCATTGTGTTTTCTGTTTGAGAGCCCATAACACTGTCAGTCAGCCCCTGCAAGCATTATAATGGCAATCCTTTCAAATAAAAAAGAAGCCTATTTTTAAAAAAAATTTATGTTTTTAATCATGGACAGATTACAAAACGTAAGGTTTTTTTTTTATATGCACCTCATTTATTGCAATATTCCTGTTACTTCTGCTACAAATATTGTAAATGATAGGTCAGGGTCCTGATGTCATAAGAAGATTAATTTGAAATTACTTTGTTTGTTTGTTGTTAGTTTTTTTTTTCTATTAGTTTTTTTTTTTAATTAATCAATCAAAAATTTTCAGTCAAAAGTTTTGATCAATCAAAAAGGTGAACAGACTCCTACTCACCCTAACCAAATTATTACGAATAAATAGATTATTCAATTAAGATAAAGATTTTAAATAGAATAATCCTGGCTAAATCTGATAAATTATGTGAAAATGATTAAAGCTAACTCATTTTTTTCATTATTCTATATATATATATATATATATTTATATTCTCAATTTAAGAAAATAATCACGTTGTAACGTCATGTCACCTAACACCGTTTGTGAAAACAAAATTTTTTATATCTTTGAAATTTTTTTTTTTTTTTTTAATCAAAACAACTTATTTGCTATGGGTTGGTTCCTGACCAAGTAAATAAATCCTCATCTAGGTGAGGGGCAACACTGAATGCAAATATCTTGGGTATATAGAGCACATAAAAATGGCCTTTTGCCTTACTTGGGTTGGTGCTCAACCAAGTAAATGAATCCTCATCTAGGTGAAGGGCAGCACTGAATGCAAATATCTTGGGTATATAAAGCACATAAAAATGGCCTTTTGCCTAACTTGAGTCTACCCAACCTGCCAACAGATATCCCATGATCCTAGGCTCTTATTTCGCAAACACCTTTTTATGAATATTATATTATTGAGAGCACCTTCACCCCAACCAATACTACCATCATCACTGGCATCTTTGTTTCAATGCAGTTACCTGCAGGCTTACCTGGCAAGTGGTGCAGACTTAGCATCAATAACTCTTTACAAGTGTATAATAATAGAACAACATTGTGAATGTGAAAATGGCTATTGAAGCCTACTTTCTCTTTTAGTCGAATGAAATTTGACATTTTATATGGATTATTTTGGGAGTCATTTAAACCTTTTTATTGATCTTCTCAATTGGTTCATTTTATTTATTTTTAGTATTTTCTTTTTTTTTTGTTGGCTTATTTTTGGCTTTTTTGTTGATCAAGTCTTAGTTTGCTAGTTTTATTTGTTGGCTTATTTTTGGCTTTTTTGTTGATCAAGTCTTGTTTGCTAGTTTTATTTCCTGGCTTATTTTTGGCTTTTTTGTTGAGCAAGTCTTGTTTGCTAGTTTTATTTGTTGGCTTATTTTGGGCTTTTTTGTTGAGCAAGTCTTGGTTGCTAGTTTTTTTTCATTGGCTTATTTTTTTGCTTTTTTGTTGAGCTAGTCCCATTTGCTTATTTTCTTTTTTTTTGTAGGGAGTGGCTTAATTTTTTTTTTTTTTTTTGTTAAGAAATTTCTGTTTGATTGTATTTTTGGTTTGGTTAATTTTTGGCTCTTTCGTTTAGCATATCTTTGATCAAAGACCATCTATACAAATAGAGAGATAGATAGATAGATAGAAAGACAGGTGGATTGCATCCTCAACATATTGAGCCCTTTGATCAAAGACCATATATACAAATAGAGAGATAGATAGAAAGAGAAGTGGATTGCATCCTCAACATACTGGACCCTTTGATCAAAGACCATATATACAAATAAGGAGATTGATAGAAAAAGAAATGGATTGATAGGTGTATGTATATTTCAAGTGCAGGGCCCTGCTTAGGGCCTCTGCAGACCCTGCAATTGTGGGGGTCCGTAAGTTTCCTATGTGCAGCAAGCCCCCTAGGGGTACTTGTCTTCACAGATTTAATGCAAAAAATTACCAAAATAATTAATTGTTAGGATCAATAAAAAAAATCATAATCAAACTTAAAATATACATCTATTAATCTATCTCTTTCTCTGCCTATATCTTTCTTTATATATATTTGTATATGTATGTATTTATAGTAGAACGCTTCAGTATATTAAGGGGGGGCAACTTACCCTAATTAGGGAAAAGGGGCCGCAAGGCGCATTCTCCGACGGGGCCGCTAAGTGGCTAAGCAGGGCACTATTCAAGTGGGATAATGATTTTCTAGTCAATTCTAGTAATTAATTAATTTAGTAATGTTTTTAATTACTAAAGATCTGTGAAGTTTTCTAAACTGCTTCAGAAAGAATTTTATTTAGATCTTTTTCTGACTTTTTCAACTGCTGTTTGACATTCTAGGCGCAAGATGAGCTGGCGCTGTTTGCACAGTGTGCATCAAGGATGCAGCATGTCAACCAGGAAAGCAGCATTGCAAAACAACGGCAGATGCCGAAAGTCAACTGTAAGATTCCAAATGGTAACAGGCATTTGAAACTTGTTCCTCAAACACTGCAAAACAATCTGGCTTGAATTACAAGTTTGGAAAACTTGTGTGGGTTGGATGGGTTTTTTTCATTCAAGCATTTCATGCGCATCATGGCTCAGTCTTTTTATGTTTGACTGTGATGAGGGACTGACATCGGTTAAGAGTGAAAATCAAATGAAAAAGATGAGATCAAATATCTTTAAAAATTTCAATAATTAACAGAGAAGATAGAGCTAGTATTTCAAGTTCTTAGAATGGTATCTATTATACCTCCTGTTTATTCTATATATAAATATATTCTAAGAACTATCCCACCTTCTCTCTTACATATACATATGTATGTATATATAAACATATTCATATATATATATATATACATATAAACATATATATATATATATATAAACATATACATATTTATATATATGTGTGTGTGTGTGTGTGTGTATTTATGTA
The DNA here is from genome assembly GCA_034780655.1 of Idiosepius hallami. Lineage (NCBI taxonomy): Eukaryota > Metazoa > Mollusca > Cephalopoda > Idiosepiidae > Idiosepius > Idiosepius hallami. The sequence continues at coordinate 7,204 of JAUZSX010287294.1, forward strand.
CAAATTATATTTACTTGGTGAGCACCAATCCAAGTTTGGCACAAGGCCATTTTTACATGCACTTACCCGGGCTTTTTACATTCAGTTTTACCCTTCACCTAGATGAGCTGCTCTCCCGAGTTAATGAGCTCTATCTGCCCGAGATAGCTGAAGGTGAATACAATGGTTTTGATTGGGATTTGAACTCGTGTACTATGATTCCAGAGCCCAAGCTTTTACCAATGCTCCACTGTCATTGCACAATATGATATTTACTTGGTGAGCACCTACCCAAGTATGGCACGAGGCCATTTTTTACGTGCTCTCACCCGGGCTTTTTACATTCAGTGTTCCCTTCACCTCGATGAGCTGCTCTCCCGAGTTAACGAGCTAAAGTGAAAGTAATGGTTTTGACTAGGATTTGAACTCGCGTAATACGATTCCAGAGCCTGAGCTTTTACTAATGTTCCACCGTCGCTGCCCATATATATATATATATATATATATATATATATATAAATCATATTAATAAATTATAGTTCTTCTGAAGCATCATAGGATTATTGATAACAAATATAATATAATATTATTAATAACAAGAACAAAAGAAATGAATGGAAGCATTAAAAGAGTTAAAATAAGCAATAACTGTTAAATACTGATCAACCTAAAACAGCAATGAAGATAAAATAACCCACAAAAACACCAGAACTTACAGAGACAGGCACAAAAAAGACCACTAGTTTGATAATGGATTTATAGCTTTTAAATATAACTGATTACCACGTCTAACACATCATATAGCCTTAAAGCATGGAGGGCTAAAGTCTACGCGGGATGCGAGAATTTTGAGGATGTGAGGGCCGAGCATGCCGCTATTAAGCGAGCTCTACGTAAACAAGAGGATACAGAAAACTATGATCTCGATACCACGTACTCCTGCGGAATCTGCGGTAGAGTATGATTGTCAAATGCAGGCCTCAAGAGTCACAGAGCTACGCACGCGGGACAAGAGTTGGGAGCAGGGGGGAGGGGGAGACGGGATGGAATAGGCCGCCCACCAATAAGACTATCCTGCAGTGTCTGCAGCAAACTGTGTAGGCCGGGTGGGGCTATGTCGAATCATATGCGGACTCATTCACATGCTGGCGTGTTGTGAGGGTTGGCCGTCTTCTGTAAAGAAGTGGCAGTCACCACATATGTTGCATAGAAATGGTACTCTCATCCTAGGTTTCATGTTTCTATGGCCTTACATGAATGCAGTCAATATTTTTTCAACAAATATTTATTTCCCTGTTTTTTTTTGTTTTTTTTTGTTTTTGTTTTGTTTTTTTGTTTTGTTTTGTTTTTTAATAACTTTTTGACTTTTCCAAATTTTCCATTAGGTTTTCCCTAACCTAACATAACAATTATGAAAAATATTTTGAAAAATAGAAAAAATGAGAAGAATAAAAAAAAAATGGGGGAGAGGTTTTTGTTGCTGGCAGCAGTCTGGTTTCTTAATTAGTTTCTTGTGAAAAAGAAAGAAAAAAAAAAAAAGCAACTTTTTGCACAAATTCCAATGAGTTCCTTAATTTTATTTTTCCCCACCTTACCAAATTTATTCTTTGTGCTATTTGAGCTTCGTGTGACTTTTTATCCGTATTTTAGGAAAATGAATGAATAAACCATGAAAATAGAAAAACATTTCTGGTCATGATTGCTACTTCATTATTTACAGAATATTTTTTATTTTTTATAATTTGCCAAATATCCAGCATACAAGGGTGAAACAAAAAGTTTTGAGACAAGTTGAAGAAAAAATTTATTTTTGAACTTGCAAAATTATATTTCTACATAAGATTCACCTAACTCAATACAAGGGTAAATCAAAAAGTTCTGAGACAAATTGAAGAAAAATTTTATTTATGAAAGTTGCAAATTATTTTCTACATAAGATCCACCTAACTCAATACAAGGGTAAAATCAAGTTTAAAAAACTTTATTTTTGAAGTTGCAAAATTATTTTTCTACATAAGATCCACCTAACTCAATACAAGGGTGAATCAAAACATTCTGAGACAAGTCTAAGAAAAACTTTATTTTTGAACTTGCAAAAATATATTTCTACGTAAGATCCACCTAACTCAATACAAGGGTAAATCAACTTTAAAAAATTTTATTTTCATAGTTGCAATTCTACATAAAATTCACCTAACTCAATACATAGAATAATAATATTTGATATTACTTAATTATATATATATATATATATTATATTTACTTGGTGAGCACAAACCCAAGTTTGGCACAAGGCCATTTTACGTGCTCTTACCCGGGCTTTTTAAATTCAGTGTTACCCTTCACCTAGATGAGCTGCTCTCCCAAGCTAACGAGCCCCATCTGCCCGAGGCAGCTAAAGTTGAATGTAATGGTTTTGACTGGGGTTTGAACTCGCGTACCACGATCTCAGAGCCCGAGCTTCTACCAATGTTCCACCGTCGCTGCCCAATTGCAGGTATATCTCTGTAGAGGAAAACATGGTAATTGAAATCTATTGTATTAATGGCGCTTTGTTGAAAAAGCAAATGGAGAAATTGGCTAGAATATTTTTTGGGGTCGAGGACCGATAAGACAGCAATTTGATTGGCTAATGAGATGAACTTATTAGTGTTAACCTATAACCTAACCTTAATCTAACCCTAAAACTAGCGCTAAACCTAAGAATGATGTCCCCTATTCTGATCCTATTCTAAGCCCTAAACTCTAACCCTAAAATCAACCCTAAAACCCTAGCCAATAAAATTGCAATGTTACAACCGGTACAAATCCCCGTGAAAATGTATTTCTCCGTTTGCTTGTTCTGCAAAAGTGCTGTATTAATTAATATTATTATAACTGTTTTTTCAATAACCTAAAATGTCATGGTTTGTTTTTTTTTCTTTAGATTTTACAAGTAGAGATCAGCAGAAAATAGAAAACAGTTTTATTTGTATAAACGCATGTGTTTAGTGACGTATTCATCAAAAATCACGATGCATTTCGCTTAAACGTAAAAAAAAGAATAAAACATATTTTAGGAAAAGAATAAAGTTTTAAAAAAATCATTTATTTGAATAAGAGACAATACACAAAAATGAAAAGCAGTTAAATAATTAGACTCAAAAAGAAATAACCAGTATGACAGCTTTTATAACGAAAACAAATATGCAACAGCTAAGTTTTAAAACAATAGACATAATTTTAAAAATTCGCGCTAAAAAAACTTCACAATAAAAATTGATTCGAACATTTTCAAGAAGAACAATTTTAGTAAAACAAAAGTCGGAAATCAAATGTTGCATACTACTATATTTGTCCCTATTGACAGTTAAAAATCAGACAGAAAATAAGAAGCCGCAAGAAAAGAAGAAATACACGATTTAAAGATTGAAAAAAAAAAAGGTTATGGTTTTGTTTAAATTTGGGAATTGTTTTGTTTTTTTTGTTTTCTATTTATTATGCGTGTCTGCATTTGTGACATATTTTTGTTCGTGTTTTTTTTTTCTCTCTACTTTTACTCACGTGGAGATTCTTTATCTTTTAAAAGTTATTGTCTTGCATTTTCATGTCGCCATTTTCGATCAATAATTATCAAAGGAATTTGTTTCTATTTTATTAAGTTTCATTTTTTGTTTCTTTTCTAAAGCAACATTCGAATTGACCAATGAATTTGCGTGCTAATCCAAGCGTTATACCAAACAAAAATCGTACGGAAAAATATCTTCACATAATAAGTTCCGTTTTTCTAGAGTTAAATTAAATGAATTCGTAGATAGAACAGATTCCATAGTTTGATTTAAAAAAAAGATTTTCATGTGTTCCTGCTTTTGAAGCCCGATTTACCAAAATTACCAAGTAGTTACTCAGAGCCGTTATATTAGAGAAACATGTTAAAGCCAAAATATAAGAGTGAGTTTTTTAGCCTTATGTGGTCAGGGCCGATATATCAGCCTCTTAGGGTTCATATGGTTAAACTAAACGTTATCTCAATAAAAAACCGTTCAGCATATCTCTTCACAAAATAAGTTCCGTTCGTATAGAGTTAAATTAAATTAATTCGTAGATAAAACAGACTCAATAGTTTGATTTTTTTTTTAAATGGATCATTATAGTGTTACCCCCTAATGTGAGGACTCGGAGTTATTACATGATCTGAGATTACCCAAAAAGTCTTATCTAACCTAGAACCGTGCAGAGAGCACCCGCAGATCCCGCAATTGTGGTTGGGGGCACAAGCTCCCGATGGGCCGCAAGGTTCCTTGGCTTCACTGATCTTTAGTAATTCAAAACATTAACTAATTACTTAATTATTAGAACTGACTAGAAAATCATTATCACACTTGAAATATACAGACACCTATCGAAAACATATCTGTCTATCTATGTCTCTTTTTGTATATATGGTCTTTGATCAAAGATTCCAGTATGTTGGGGAGTGCAACTTGCCTTTTTATGGGACAGGGGACCTCAAGGTGCAATCTGAATCTAGGCCTCTCGTTGGTTTAGCACGGAACTATCTAAGCCGAAACGGGTGAGGGGAGATCCTACTAAACAAACTATTAACAAAATAGTATTAATAATTTTTTTCTATATCAAATTTTCTGCGCTTTTGCAGAACAAGCAAATGGAGAAATTTGGCCAAACCCTCAACCCTAACCCTAGCTAATCAAACCACTCCCTTATAACCGGTGTAAAGTCCCTTAACAAAAAAAAAAATCTCCATACCCTAGCTAATCAAATTGCTGTCTTACAACAGGTGTAAAGTCCCCGAGCCAAAAAATATTTCTCCATACCCTAAACCCTAGCCAATGAAATTGCTCTCTTACAACCGGTGTAAAGTCCCCTAGCAAAAAAAATATTTCTCCATACCCTAAACCCTAGCCAATGAAATTGCTGTCTTACAACCGGTGTAAAGTCCCCGAACAAAAATACTTCTCTATTTGCTTCTTCTGCAAAAGCGTCAAAATTTTCAAGCTTTTACATAATAGGAATGGAGAAATTTAGCCTAACCCTAAACCCATACCCTACACATTAACCAATCAAATTACTGTCTAACAACCGGTGTAAATTACCCGAGCAAAAAATATTTCTCCATTTGCTTGTTCTGCAAAAGCGCAACATTTTCAAGCTCTTACATAACTGGAAAACTTTTGAAATATTTTGGTAATGTACTTTTATTCCTTTGGAACCTAAAGGGCCGATATATCGGCCCTTACAACATAAGGGTAAAAATTACGCACAAATATTTTCGTTTGATATGTTCCTCTAATATAAAGTTTTGATAAGTCGTGGTTTAAAGGTTTAATATGTTCCTCTAATATAACGGTTTTGAGTGACTACTTGGTAATTTTCATGAATTAGAGTCCAAAGGGTTAAAAATTTTCGATTTTTTTTTTTACTTTACGTAACTGTATACCTACTTTTAACCCGCCCTATATAAAAACAAATATAAAAAAATATTCTGCAAGTAAAAAGTTTTTTTTTTCTAAGGTTGAACAAAGTATTAAGTATTTTTTCTGCTACTGTTTTTTTTTTTTTTTTTTTTGTTCTTGGACATTATTCTCATCTCTAAGACTTAATGGACTCTTCTTGTCTACGTAAACATATTATACTATTAAAACTCGCGAACGTCAGAAGTCCGACAATTTCTTTAGACAAGAAGCGTTGTTTTTTTAAGTCGAATAATCGTATTCTCGATCACAAATCCCTGTTTGGTAATTAACTTAGGTTCGTGTCAACGCTTAAATATCTTTGACAATTTTCTACGATTTGCAGATAACGTTTTTTTATACAGTTTTTTTTTTAAGATCTGTTTATTTGATTCTTGAGAATATTTCATTTTATGGGTTTCTTTCTTTTGCTTTCTCATTCTGGGGTTTGTTTCTAACGGAAGTGACGTCACAGGTGAGCAGTTTCCTGAAAGCCATCCTTGTAATCGCATCATTTAGATTTCCATTTTCAAAAAGAATCCATTCAACCTCATCGTCAAACACAATCCCTAGTCGAAGTTAAAAGCTGAGGGATTATGTAAATAAGCAAATAGCGTTATTTGAAGCTCAAGTCAGGCAAATCCAATTCATGCAGAAAATATAATTTCTTTAACCCTTTGCACCCCGAACTTATCAGAATTACGAAGTAGTCACTCAGAACCATTATATTAGAAGAACATAGTTTGGCACAAGGCCATTTTAAAGGAGAATGCAATTGTTTTGACTGGTATTTGAACTCGGATACTGCAATTCCAGAGCCGGGGATTTTACCAATGCTCCACATTCGCTACAAAAGAAATGCAAATATTATATTTACTTGGTGAGCAGCACCAACCAAGTTGGTTGCATCCATAGTTGGACTAATACCTTTAGAAAAGGTATGAATCTTCTCCTCCCCCAGCTATGGATTGAATAGTGCAAAATGAGTTATTTATAAAAAAAATAAGGGTGGACAATCTCTCTCTCTCTCTCTCTCTCTCATTCTCTCACTCTGTCTCTCTCTCTCGCTCTCTCTCACTCCCTTTCTCTCTCTGTGTATGTGTGTGTGTGTGTGTGTGTGTGTGTGTGTGTTTCTATTCATATTTAATAGTTTTTGATCAAATCCTCTAGTATGTTGAGGGGTGGGAAAATTACCTTTTTTACAGTAAAGAGGCCGCAAGGCGCATGATTCCCTTCACCCATTTCGCTATGGATTCGATAGTGCTTAATGAGTTATTTATAAAAAGATGTGGGTGGACAATCTCTCTATTTCTCTCTTTCTCCCTCTCTCTCTTGTTCTCTCGCTCTCTCTCTCTCCATCCCGTGTATGTATGTGTGTATGTGTTTCTGTCTATACATATCTTATAGTTTTTGATCAAGTCCTTCAGTATGTTGAGGGGTGTGCAATTTACTTTTTTACAGTAAAGGGGCCACAAGGCGTATTCTGTGTGAGGACCGATACGTAGCTAAGTACGGCACTGTTCACATACAATGGTTTTGTGTAGCTTGTTTGATACTTATTAAAGTATGTTAACTAATTTTAAACTATTGTATTTGTGAGTTCGAATCTCATCCTCGTCTCGCCACTTGTTGTGGTCACCACTTGTTGTGATCGAGTGTGGTATTGTATACAGTGTAGTGATTAAATATAAGAGACACGGCGACAGTACTAATGGTTAACAAATTTATTAACAAAAGGTACCTAAACAGTGGCATACGATATGGCAGCATAGCAGCTCCTGGTAGCTATGCTGAAATACTCTCTTTCCATCTCTGGGGTACGAGAGAGATCTTATTTATATTGATTTAAAGAGTTCATTCTGATGTGTGTTTCCCCCACAACATATACATGTGCTGCGACGGTAGAGCATTGGTAAAAGCTCGTGCTCTGGAATCGTATTACGCGAGTTCAAGTCCCAGTCAAAACCATTACTTTCACTTTAGCAGCCTCTGGCAGATGGGGCTCGTTAACTCGGGAGAGCAGCTCATCTAG
>JAUZSX010287305.1:0-14660 GCA_034780655.1 Idiosepius hallami
TGCTCGATACTTGTAACTCTGTAGGTTTACAAGTAGAGCGGTTATATTTATATATATTGGTATTTGACTACGACCCTGTGGGTTTCGGCACCTTGTCGTGCCTCTTCAGGTTCGAAGTCAAATACCAATATATATATATATATGTGTGCGTGTGTGTGTGTATGTGTGTGTGTGTGAATTTGTTTGGATGTGTGTTTCTGTTAATACTTTGATAGTTTTCATTTAAGTATATTTTTCAAAGCTTTTTTTGATTTGCTGATAAAAAACCTTAAAATCATCTCCGATATAAAATTTCTCATCAAAAGGTTGTAAAAAATATAGAAAAATAAGTAGAGAGAAAATTTTTATTCATTTTAAGAAAAGGATATACTGCACCATACAGTCTTTACCTTCATTGGGGCGGGTCGCAGAAAAGACTTTTTAATTTCAGTAAAAACAAATGTTTCTGGATGCTCATGGGTCGATTATTGGTGTGAGATCCGATTGTAATAGTTATTATAATAATCTGTATTAGAATTCATCATGGCATTTTATATTATTGGTTAATCACATTGAAATTATGTTTTGCCAAACATGATTCGTTTTGTGTTTGTTCGACATTCAAATTATATTATATACATTTATTTCTAAAGCGAGATTAACTAGTGTTGATTTCTGTATTTCATTTTTGAATGTTATAAATGTTAAATTCAGTCGATTGATGTGACAAGGTAACTTTTGAAATATCTCCTCTGTATATCGAAAAAAATTGTTGATGGATGGCTTGATATTTCAACATGTTCTTCACAATGGAGTACGAAATTCTCATAAAACTTTTAATTTTATTTGCAGTATATGTAGTTAATTTTGGTTCATTTTATGAAATTGAATGTCCTTTTTTTTCTACAGTTATCATTATTTTCTTTATAAAGTAACCCCATGGTAAAACCTTTTTTTATTTTCATATTAGTCCTTCCCATTACTCCTTTCACTGTTTAACTCGTTTCTTCCGAAGTCATTTTTCTTTATATGTCATCGCGTTACCTTTATTTGGGAGGCTCATTCTTCTCCCTTTTCCAATATGTTCATCTTACACCAACCAACCAACCAACCAACCAACCAACCAACCAACCAACCAACCAACCAACAAACCAACAAACCAAACAAACAAGAAACCAACTAACCAGCCAACCAATATCTCCATACCCATCTACACCTAATTCATTTCCTCCCTTCCGTCCTTCCTTCCTTCCTTCCTCTTTTGCGTCCTACTAACACCTACACTGATTCTTTTCTCCTTTTCCCAGAACATTATTTTGTTTGCAGCCACTGTCTTTCCGTTTTACACATCACCCTGTTGTGCCTTCTTATAAATTATATTTCTCCTTTACCTCATTTTCCCTTTTTATTTCTTTAGCTTTTACTTTTACTTTCACTATGTCTGTCTTATTTTCTCCTTTTTCTACTATTTATTAATATTTCTTTTTCTTTTTCTTCACTTTATTTATTTTTCTTTTTTTCATTTTCTTTTTCTCATTCTCGCTTTTTATGTCCTTACCCTATGATTTTTCTTCTTCTTCTTCTACTTCTTCTCTTTCCCTTTCTTCTTCATTTTATTCCTCTTGTTCTTCTTCAATCCCCCTCCTTATCAACATAATTTTATTATTTAATACCCTTTCTTCTTCTTCTTCTTCTTCTTCTTCTTCTTCTATTGTTCTTTTTGTTCTTCTTCCTTTTTTTTCTATTCTTCGTCATTTTTAAATCTTTACATTTTTTCTTTATCTTTTTCTTCCTCATGTTTTCTTTCTTCAATATTAATCAACATTTTTTTCTTTTAATACTCCTCCATTTAAAATAAATTATTTAGTTTTTTTAATATATAGACTTTTCCGTCTCCCTCTCCTTGTCATTGCTTTACCTTTCTTCTTCTTCTTCTTTTTCTTCATCATTATCTTTTTCATCTTCCTCTCCTTCTTCTGCTTCTTCTTTGTTATTCTTTTTTCTTGGCATTATATTCAATGTCTCCTTTTCCCTTATTAGCCGTTGTGTACATCACAATCTCTCTCTTTCTTACCCTCCCACATTTATCCTTCCTGGAGAACGCTAACACCTTAGCGCCGTAACGGGAATAATTGATTATTGGGTTGAGTCATGTCCGAACAGCCATTCTACATTCAGATTTCGTTGGATTTGCATAATTTTCTCTTTTTCTTTCTAACATTTTCCAAAAAAATTTATCGTTTTTGACTAATATTGATAAAGCCTCTATCAACATTCATTTTTCTTTAAATCCGTTTAAACATCTCCATTTTCAACTGTTTCTTTTTTTTCATCTCTTTCTCATTATCTATCAATTTCTCATAATGTATCTCTTTCTTTCCGTCTATCTATCTATCTATTATCCATCTAACGACCTCTCTATCTTTCTACGTACTTTCCATACATAGAAACAGAAAATAGTACATTAGACTGATAAGCTGAAAGAGTGACAAAGAATTATATAGATTGACAGACAAATGAACATGCGTATAGATAGATTAATAGACAGACATATTGACAAACTGATAGATAGACAGATAGGCAGATAGACAGACAGGTTAATAGATACTTGCCATGGTGTTATATATCTCACCTTAATTATATAAACTTTAAAGATAAATGGGGCCGATTTGGTTAAATATACAGAATGTCCGAAAAGTTGCGAAAATACTGTCTTAATGATAATGAACCACTTTTCCTGCATTTCCTTTAAAATAAGCTATTATACTATAAATAAATAATTTTTATTGCTAAAAGTATTATCGTATAACTGTTTTATAACAAAATGTACTGCTTATTAGTCTTGTTTTTAAATTTATCTATGCCCACAGTGTACCCATTATGGAGATATTTATAAAGGAATTACAAATAAATTTAAAATATAGAATTAATTTAAAATAATAAGATATGTGAATAAGAGTAAAAAAAATATTTGTTGAATTACTGGGTCAGGCTGTGAATGAGGATTTCCTGATATTTACCCGCAGAGATATTAGAACCATAACCGTCGTAAACTTATAAATCCCCAAATGGTTATGGTTTGAATAGGGCTTATTTTGTATTTAAAAAATACGTATGATAAAAAACTTCAATTAAAATAATTGTTTTCAGCATAAAATGAACTAAAAAGGTTAATATGGTGTAAAAGAAAAGCAAGCAAACAAACAAAGAACGAGCTGCTCAGACATTTTAACATGTATTTGATGAGGAAACAAATTGTTTCTAACGAAAATTTTTAGTGCGTGTAGCTTTCAGAAATTTCCAAGATATTTATATTCCATAGTACTTTAATTGAATGGTCAAAGTTAATAGATGGCGACATCTCTTATTTCTGCTTGGAAAAAATGGAAGAGAGAGAAACCATGCGAATTATGAAATTTGAGAGCTAAAACAGTGTGTTCTCCTGATTCCTCTTAAAAACCAGAGGTACAAAAAATATCCTGATGACTGGCTTTTCTCTGCGCTGCAGCTTTTGGTCTGATTTGAGCTAAGAGTTGAAAAGCACCAAGCAGCTATTGATCCCCAGTATTTTTGGGTTCGACATTTATCTAAATGAGTTACGTTCCTTGGTTGTTGAGTCTCGTACATGTTATCCATGAATTTCAGCTTATATAAAGGTTTACTTTTTGTACGTTTTACAAAACGTTTTACTTAATTGTTGGTATGAATAAAGGATATATAAAATGTCGACTTATAATTTATTTACCGATATTAATTAAATGTAAAGTTTATATATCCGTAAGTAATTTTTCTCGTACATATACAAGGGTTATTTTGGGCAGCGACGGTGGAACATTGGTAGATGCTTGGGCTTAGAGATCGTGTTACGTGAGTTCAAATCCCAGTCAAAACCATTGTATTCACTTTTAGCTGCTTCGGGCAGATGAGGCTCGTTAACTCGGGAGAGCAGCTCATCTAGGTGAAAGGTAACACCGAATTCAAAAAGCCCGGGTAAGAGCACATAAAAATAACCATGTGACAAACTTGGGTTGGTGCTCACCAAGTAAATATAATATACAAGGGTAATTTTTAACAAAATAGATAAATAGTATTATTAACACAGTTATGATTGTACATCTGCATTTCTTAGACTTGTTAAAAGTATTTTCATATTGTTTAAAATTTTATTACTATGCTTATTCTCATAAGCATATTGGATGCAAGCTCATAGGTATATATCGCCTTAGACATTAGTCACAATTAGAAAGGAAGTATGAAAATAGGCCGAGGAATGCAAATGCTAACCTAAACATACTTTTTTTTTGTTCCAAGCGCAGATCTTGAATATTTTTAAGATTAATTTTAACAAAATTTCAAAAAAATCTTCCATTAAACCATCATTCATTAAGTAAATATTGTCGAAGTTGACAAAAAGCTGAATTGCAATTGGTCAGATTGCGGCACAAACCTAATCAAAAGTTAAGCAAGTTATAAATTAAGATAGAAATAAGGAATTAACTAATGCAACTAAATTTTGCTTGGAAAATGTTTTTCTTTTATAAATTTCATATGGTTTTAGTCTTATTTTTTTTTAATCGCCCAACCACTTTTACATGCCATTAAAAGTGTTTTTTTATTATTTCGTGACAGTCTAATATCAATATTTATATATTAAAAAGTTTTAATAAGATGTTCAGTTCACTATTTTACGCTGGTTTCTGTTTTCAAAAACAGAATCCTTAGTTTTGACATATGACAAACATTGCCAACAATTGATCGTAATTGTCAAGCCTAATCACTGAAACTCAGACAAACTGGTTTTTACTGTCTTTTTATTTATTATACTAATGTTTTACTGCAGTTTCTGTCTCCCCCTGTCATTTTCTTTCTCTCTTTCTATTTTTCTTTTCCACTTTTTCTCTTCGTTTTTTCTTTTCGTTTTTTCTTTCCGTTTTTATTCATAATTTCTATTGATTTATTCCTCGGCCATTTGTATTCCATTTTCTCTTTTTCCTTATTCCGCTTTTTAACCCATCATTTGAAATCCTTTTACCCCAAATCTAAAACATCCTGACTCGCACGTTTGTCTTCCCTGCTCCTCTACTTCATTATTCAATGAATTCTCTGTCAATCTGTTTCAATCTTCGCCTCCCTCCACCCTTCCTCCCTCCCTTTCCTCTTTTTCTTCCCATCTTTCTTTTAGGCTACTTGTACTTCCACCATTCATTTTCACAATCTACATGAAAATGCAATCCCTACCGTCAGAACTATATGTCCCCTTTTTTTTTCTCCAGCAAACCTAAAATTTCTCGTTTTTACTCATCTCCAATCTCACTACATCTCATCTCAACTTGTCTCTTACAGCTCCTCCTTCTCCTATTTATTTTTTGCCTCTTCCTTCTACTACTTCTTTAAACGTCCTTCATTTTATCACTCTATATCGCCTCGCCTCTCTAATGCCCTGAGAAGCAAAATGCGTTAGTCATAGTCATTTCATAATGTGACCACTGATTTTGTAACACGTCATCACAGCCCTATTTGATTTGTCTAGGTTGCTGTTGCCAGTCCCTGGGCAAGTTAAAGAACAGCCCGTTATCAATTTTCTTTCTTTATTCCTTGGGGAAGATTACAGTGGGAAAAAATATCCGAGAAACACCTCTCTATCTTCTTATCTCCTCCACACATCAAAAATGTTTATTTTTAGAAAAAAAAATGCAATTTAAAAAAAGAGAAATAACAGTGATATTTGCAAAAAGAAGGACAAAAAATTGAAAGATGTTTTAGGATTTTAAAAATATAATAGTCCATGAGCTAGACTTTAGATTTTACTTTCTCTGAGCTACACTTATGGTGGAGAAACGGAAATAGGTAAATGAATGTCAAAATTAAACTAAACACATTACTCTATAATCGCAGATGTACATTTGTGAGAATTTAACTAACAGCACAATCTGTAAAAAAAACTAATTAATAGCTGTAAATATTGTAAAAGTGGATAAGACTCTGAATTGGAATCAGATTTTATTAAGAAATCTTGCCAAAAGTTAAGCCTTCTAGTTGTAGATTAGAAAAATTAGAAACAGTTTTCTTATAGTTTGATATACAATATTTTAAACAAAGACGGTTGTCACTAAGTTTACAGGCTATTCAACCTGAGATAACAGAATGAATGGAATTTGAACTTACTTATTACGATTCCAAAGTCCAACTACCTACCCACTGTCCAAAGTGGGTTTCCCCTTTGTTTCTGTAATTGTTGTATGATCTATTTAATACAAATATGGATCATCTCATCGATACAGATATAGATTGCATTGTTAGAGAACGCTCCTCTGGGTTTTATTATTTATTTATTATCATATCAATTTATTTATATTCATTATTGTATTCAAATTGAAATATGAGTTTTATTCAGCGTGAAATTTAAATTTAAAAATACAATGAACAAAACTAAATCAATTTCAAATATTTCAAATCCTGGAAGGGAAATCATTTTCTCTTTGGTTATTAATTTATTCATAGAATTATTAATCATTATTGGAAATTAATTTTTCGCCATGTTCGACTGTTCAATGAATTTGTTAATAAGCCTTTTATTCTCGACGATATCTTACGTTGCTTTGCCATAATTTTATTTAATATCATTGTTCATCCTGTTTATTTTTTTTTTATAACAATATTGTTAACGTTGGTTATAATCGAAAAATATCGTGTTGTAATTTCATCCATGTAATACTTCAGTTACATTAATGCAGCTTTAATTAGCAACATTCAATTAGTTAGACTCCCGCCTGAAGGTGTAACAATTACCAAAACTTCTGCCGGTTTTGAGGTCGACAGAATCGGGGTTTTATTTCAGTTTTGGAATCAATGTAAATAAATAAATTACTTAAGTAATGGAAGTTTATTCAAAGCAATAACTAAATTATTTGAGTCAAGCATAGAATTCTTATTTATTATTGGGATATATTTATGGGTCTAGGTCAGGCTGGCCCACCACAGAAGTCAATGACCTCGAGGTCATAAGTATTTTTTTTTAGTATTCGACTCGTCAATGCATTATCTACAAGCACTCACATATAGCCACCACCAGGGTTTTGATATTAGGGTTTTTTGGTGTGTTTGGGGGAGGGTGGGGTGTTAATAAGAGAAATCAGTACAAAATAATTGAAAATGAAAGTAGCAATTTTTATTTCTTATGGAACAAATAACTAAATCAAACACAAAGACCACAGATTTTCCTTCGAGTTAATGAGGCTCATTTTCCCGAAATATTTGAAAATGAAAGTAATGATACTTTTTCTTATAAAACAAATAACTATTTTTGATCAAAAGACAAACACTCTTTTCGCAAAATAATAAGATAAGTCCGCTAGGAATATAGAAAATAAAAGTAATGATTATTCAATTTATGTATCATACATATCAGCTGGAAACAGCGACGGGCTCTGGAATCGTATAACGCGAGTTCAAATCCCAGTAAAAAAACAACATTATATTCACCTTAGCTGACTCGGCAGATTGTGCTCGTTAACTCGGGAGAGCTGCTCATCTAGGTGATAGGTGACACCGAATCCAAAAAGCCTGGGTAAGAGCACATAAAAATGGCCTTTGTAGCAAACTTGGATTGGTGCTCAACAAGTAAATATAATATAAGGTAGAAACACTAATAGTTTTTTTTATTAAATTAATGAGATTTATCTGACTGAAAAAAATTCAAACTGAAAGTTATGATAGTTTAAACTTATACAAATAAACAAAACAGTAAGGACACCAATATCCCTTGCTTATTTTAAAAAAATATTCTAAATAATAATATAGATTTGAAAATCGATATTTTATATTTAGTGTTTGCTGGCTATCATTTTTATTTATATTTTTATCTTCAAAATCATTTGGTCGATCTACGCTTCAACCTAGAATAAGATAAATGAGGTATATCTCTAGAATATTCATATTGCAACGGGATCTAAAATTAACCTTCAATTCAATCCATGGGGATAAACCACACGATTTCATTATCCAATATGCAGTATAGTCATTGAATCTGTTGATGTATTATTTGATTTTATTCCTCATATTAAAATAATTCTTACTAGGTATTCTATAAACCCAAAATCTAAACCGGATACAAAGGAGTCATTATGAATTTAAGAACAAGATGAAGACAAAACCATGAAAATGTTGGAAAGTTGAAAATATAAGCTTCATCTCGAGAAATCAGACAGACGGGAAAATCTATTCGAAATCATATGAGTAATGTTTTTAGAATATTGCATCATCCACAGTGTCTTTTATTTAATACAACTTAAACACTTCAAAATATCCTAAAATTGTATTTTATATCATTTTCATGTGTTATGAAAAATATCAATTTATTAAAAACAAATCAAAAACAAAATGACCCAAAAGCATAAGGATAATCAAGAAAATTAATCAATATTTTCTACTGTTTTTGAATGGGCAGTTAATCGAAATGTTTTCATAAAAATCAAGTAATTAAATTTTTTAACCTATGAATGAATCGTGGCATTTCAATTTCAATTTTTGCTAATGATAAATATTTGTATGCAATTAGATATATGTGGGGGGATAATTACTACATAATTTTCAGCCATAAAAATTTAATTGCGTTTAGGTTATTTACTTCTTGTGATGTAATTCATTATAATAGCACGTTCTGGAAGCTATAGGCTTATAAGAATAATGAATTTTACTATCCTTGTTTAAAGTGTGAAAACTAAATGCCTTTGGCAGGTGATTAAAAGTAATAATGAAACAAGGAGAAAAAAAGAGTAGGGCAATTCAGGCATGTATTGTGCATTTAGATTAAGCTTTCATAGCGTTTCATTTAGGAACACTTCTTTTAACTTTACTTAATCGGCGGTCACTCGTGGTCGAGTATGACTGTCCTCCTTTCAGGAGGACGCCTGTGCGTGATGTCTTTTAACGCTTCCTTGAGTTAACGAGAACTATCTGCCCGAGGCAGCTAAAGGTAAAATGTATTGGTTTTGACTAGGATTTGAACTCGTGTTCTACGATTCAAAAGTCCAAGCTTTTACCAATGCTACATTCTTGCGACCCAAATTATGTAGATATTTACAATACATATGTGTCGATGATGAATAGATAGATAGGTTGGTAGGAATGTAGATATTCGTATTTGTAGACAGATGACATTAGATATGTAGATAACTATGTAAAGATTGTCATGTAGATAGATAAAATAGATAGGTATATAGATACATTGGCTGACATATAGATAGATTTGTAGATAAATTGATAGATAGAAAGAGAGATTCAGAGAAAGATATAGTTAAAACATATATTCAGATATAATCTAATAACCCAAAAATATTATTGTAAAATATATGAGTAAAAATAACAACTTTTTCACATTATATATATTATTCGTAAAAATGTTGAACAAATAATAAATACCTATAATTTCAATGTTGAACATTTGATGCTTTACATAATAATTAAACGTAATTCTGTGACCAATAAATTATTTAAAAAAATATAGAGAGGGTCTGTCTGTATGCAGGGTGATTAAAGAAGAATGACTCGATTTCACGATTTAATATTTTATGAATCAAAAATAGAAAAAATAAAATTTATCTTTCAAATGTCCAAAACTCAACAGTCAAGTTTCATTGTACTTGCTACAAGTGTTCAATATTCACTCTTTCTTGCAGAACGAGCTAAAATACAACATGATAATTCTTTTAAAAATACGTTGAAGCACATCAAGATAAATTGAATAAACACCAGTGGAGAGGCACCCCATTTAGTTTTAAAATGAATTTATTTGAATCACCCGCCATTTATGGGAATAGCTGAAGTTGTTACAAATCCTTATAGCCTTTGCTTTTAACAAAGTTGCCTTTTAGAAAAGAATGGGCCATAAACCTTGTTGCAAAATACAGCGCAGTAAATGATTACTTTTAGGGAATTTCTGTCATATTGGATAATTTCGTGAGGATTTTTGTTCTGCAAATTTACCAGAAAACCGTTAAATGTGATCTTTAAAACATTCAGTACCTTATTCTGATTCATAAATTGATTTACGAAATATTTGATCACGAAATAAAGCCATTCTTCTTGAATTAACCTGTGTTGTTTGACCTTAGCCTGGCAGGAAGAGTTCATCATGACCTATAGAAATCAAAATGATGGGATTAAACTTAACGATTCTTCAAATAAGATAATCTAATTCTACAAATCCTTATGTTGTGTCACATCATTAGAGTACACACTGATTTTCTTTTACATTTAAAACGAAATTTAGTGCTCTGTCGTTGATGAGATAGGATCTTAAGCTACGCCCACTGTTCGTCTATTGATAAAATAATACTGCATTTAAATCATTCTGTCCTTTTGATTCAGTTACATTAAGTTCCGCTTGAATATTTACTAATTACATATCTTTGATCCTTGTTAAATTATAAACATTGAAATGAATAGTAAATTACATTTGCCAATTTATCTAAAATTTTCTATGATTTTACAATTTGTATAAATAATTTTCATCAAACTGCATAACCTAAGATAAATAACATTTGAATAGTGACTTAAATTTGCAAGTTTCCAGTGACATTCTTAGTGTGACATCTGCCAATGTAATTCAAAGCAAGACGGTTATACAGATAGGAAGATGAAACCATTCTGTAATAGATCTAGCATGTAAAAGTGTTCGTTAACGATTGGAATTGAAACCATAAGAGATTTAACATGAGACTGAAATTATTGCCACTTACTTATTGAATAGCGAACAAAACAGAATTAGATCCTTAATAGTCATTGAAATCTAATAATGATTTGAAATTTACACTGTTATTTGATTGCCTTTACGTTATCTGTCGTTTTAGAATAAATTGACCCAGTTTAATGAATTATTAGTCTGTCTTAAAGATTCGAAACATTTGCAAAAACTGGAAATTTTACTAGCCAAGTAATAACAAAAACAACAAAATATTTCTTCAAAATAAAGACAATCATTTTTTAAGACTTTCAGCATTTGAACAGGAAGCTTTGAAATCTGGTGAAAGTGCCATTCATTCTGCCTCGAACCACTTAAAAATGAAACCATATGGTTATTTTATTCAATTGTTCAAGAGTTTTACTTCGTACAATGAAATTTGTTCTGATTTTGGAATACAGCTAAAAATACAAGGTAAAAATTTAATTAGAACATTCATAAATTTATTAAGGCAGTTGACCCAAAGGTTTGTATCACTCTAGATTTTTCATTCTGTGACATACGTTTAGGATGGAAGAAGAAAAATAAATAAGCAAACGGATATCAATACTTCACTGAATATTATCTTATTAGGCACTTGACCTAAACGTCTATATCGCTCTAGCTTTTTTATTCTTTGACCTAAATTTCCGTAGAAAAAATACAAGCAAATGAATTTCAAAATTCGTCTGAACATCATAGACTTTTACCAAAGCGGAATGTTACACATTTGTGAGACTTCAATAATAATAATAATAACAATAATAATAATGATGATAATAATAATAATAATAATGCCACTTATGTCAGTCAATACTGTCGTAGTAAATAAAAAGTTTGCTTGCAGTTTGCACCAAGCTAGCTAACCTTTGAGCTTCCAATTTGCGGATTAAGATTAAAATAATGAATTAAATAATGCTACACAATTCTCCAGGGAAGAGTTAAAATAAATGTTTTTTTAATGATTTAATACAAATAAATAAATGAATAAAACAAAGAATAATTTTAAAAATAAAGCATACTGCTTTTATAGGCCATTGGAAGTAATTATTTTTTCCGGTGACAAGACGACCTAATTGAATTGTTAACATTCAATTCTCAAAGTAGTGAGCAAAATGACAGGCATTCAAGAAAAAAAAAAACTTTTCCCATAAAACATTACTTTCTGTAATTAATAACAGTCGATAAATGGAAAAAAAAATCTTTTGACATGATGACTTAGTGTGGTTTCTTATCATTTTTTGCCTTTTCTTGTAAAATGAACTTCCGTTTAATCGGGTCACATTTTGTCTTAGAGATTAAGTGAATGTGTCTTTTTTTTATCGTTTTCGGTTTGTGTATCTGTGTGAGGGGAGAAGCATAGACGTATGTTCCATTTATCACTGACACACGAATTTTGGAAAGACTTCATTAATGATAATGATTAAAAGGAAACTTCAAAATCGAGTGGGAAATCTGTCATTGCAAATATGACAAAACATGAAAACATTGGTCTTTTAGGGGAATCAATGAGCGTTATAAGTTGTATACTTTGTCCTAATAATCTTGCTAAGATAGAAAAAAACTACAATTCTTGAAGAAACGGTATACGTATTTCTTCAATCATGAAAAGAGATAAAATCATTTATTAAACAAAAGTCAAAGTCATTTATTAAGTAAGTGATACATTCATTAATAGTACTAGTCTCGCACCATTGGTATTACATCTGATATGGATATATTTGTAGCATTGGAAGGAAGACTAACACTGAGAAATAGAAGTAAACTCAATTATTAACTGATAAACTAATCTCAAGCCGTTTATGTCACGTCTGATGATGATATTTTTGTGTTAGGAAAGAAAAATGTAAACAGTAAAATATAATTTACCACTGAATGACCGATATATCTGCCTTGGCAATCTAGCACAAAAACGACACAATCGATATTTCGGCCTTTATGGCAGTCTAACAGAATGTCTCTTTTTGGATAGTAGGTAATTTGGCTCAGTCAGGATCCAAAGATTAAACGTATTTTATAAGCTGAGTGGTATGTTACAATAATATTACAGGCCTTATGCTGTTGTTTTAAAGGTGAAATAGAGTTAAACTCATTTATTATTGGTATATTCTAATTATATTCTTCAAGCAACATTGCTGTGGCATCTAGAGTTGGTATCCTTTACTGAATGCGGGTAATTAAAAACAAGACATCTTTAAGAAATCGGGGGAAGAGGATGCCGTGTGATACGAGCCAATGTACCTTATTATTTCTAATTGAAAATAGACAGACAGATAGAATGATAGATAGATAGATATATGTATGTGTGTATTTGTATGTGTGCGTGGTATGTGTGTGTATGTTTGATAGAGATAGGAGGAAGGGAGAAAGGGGAAAACAATATGAAATCGATTGTTTATAAAAACAAAAGAAAGTTCACTATTTATTTAGTGAGCACAAAAGTTTGGCACAAGGCCATTGTATGTGTGCGTGGTATGTGTGTGTATGTTTGATAGAGATATAGGAGGAAGGGATAAAGGGGAAAACAATATGAAATTGATTGTTTACAAAAACAAAAGAAAGTTCACTATTTACTTAGTGAGTACAAAAGTTTGGCACAAGGCCATTTTTACATGCACTTACCCGGGCTTTTTACAATCGGTGTTATCCTTCACCTAGATGAGCTGCTCTCCAGAGTTAACGAGCCCCATCTGCCCGAGGTAGTAAAAGCTGAATGCAATGGTTTTGACTGGAATTTGAACTTGCGTAGTACAATTCCAGAGCTCGAGCTTTTACCAATGCTCCACCGTCGCTATAAATATACGAATGTGTAAATGTGTGCACGTAGGTTTATATGGTGTTTATGACATATTAAAAGATTGATAGAGATTGAGAGGGAGAGAGAGGGGGGGAAAGATAGATACAGGGGTTAGACAAAATAATAGAAACACCTTGACATTTCTAAAATCTAATAGATCAACCATTTTCATTCTTTTTTCTAATATAAAATATCTAAACTAAAAAAGATAAATTGAACCAATTAATTCAGGATAACAATTAACAGAAATAAGAAAAAAAAAAAGATTTTTATAATTTATTTTCAGTTATTTTGTACAACCCCTGTATCTATGAATTAACATTCATATATATACATATCATATTTACTTGGTAGAGCACTTAACTAAGCAAGGCACAAGGCCATTTTTACGTGCTCTAAATACCTGGGCTTTTTTAATTCAATGTTACCCTTCACCTAGATGAGTTGCTCTTCCGAGTTAACGAGCCCCATCTGCCCAAGGCAGCTAAAGTGAAGGTAATGGTTTTGACTGGGATGAAACTCGCGTTCTACGATTCCAGAGCTTGAGCTTTTACAATGCTCCACCGTTGCTGCCCTATACGGTTAGATATACCTATCTATGAATTAACATTTATCTATATACATATAAGGCGGTGAGGTGGAGCATTAGTAAAAGCTCGAGCTATAGAATCATATTATACAAGTTCAAACCCCAGTCAAAACCATTACATCTACCTTTAAAAAAAAAATACCAGGACTTGATAGACGAAAGGGTGGCATGCAACCATCTACCCCATCGATGTCGCTTAAAGGGCGAAACACCCTGACCCTAAGATTCCTGCTGATGATGTAGGAGGGCTTCCGAAAACAATCCAACATAAAAGATCAGGAGGATCTGCTCACGTGGTTTGTTTGTTTAGCATGTTATGTTTTGTTTCCCCTTACCTGCCTTGGGCAGATAGAGCTCGTTAACTCGGGGTGGGGGGGGCATATCTCACGTAGGTGAGAGGCAACACAAAAAAAGTCCTCCTGTTTGAGGGGTTAAGCATAAGACTAGCGACTTTTCTCTGGGAAATTTATGTGTATGTTTGTTCTTTAAAAACATGTTTGAAAAGAGAACCACAACCCAAATGTAATATATGCCAAACTCCACTCACAGCTATACACATCCTTATAAAATGTAAA
>JAUZSX010287325.1:0-14660 GCA_034780655.1 Idiosepius hallami
CCGAAGGTTCACCCGGTCGAAACGTAGTGATTTAAAAAAATATAAAAATAAAGATGAGGACAATTGTCCGAAAAATTACCCATAAAATATTTATAATACCTCATTTCAAGGATTTTGAAAAACAACATCAATAATCAGTTTTATCATTATTTCTGAGATCTCAAACTAATCAGTAAGTCCTTGGCATAGCAAGGGAGGGATTCGATGGCAGTTATAAATAATTATTTTAAAACCTTGGAAATTAGAAGAAAAAGTGTTTTGTGTCTCAAGTTAGAAACTAAATCTTATCAGACTGTTCAAACATCCTTCCTCATTATTCAGGATAGTGTTGTGGGAGAACACCCCGGATGTAAGCTGTACAAATATCCATGCGTGACCGAAGCAGTTAGTTTCCAACCGACCAGCGTACGGGCAGGTTGCTCTGACGCTGGCTCAACTATGTACTTATGGGAATACACTTGTTTCTAACCTACACACCGTGTTGACTTGTTCTTTGGCCGGGTGGCAAACTAACCTCCACAAAATGGTGACGACTAACCTCCACAACAGATAGTTAAAAATAAAACATTTATTTCTAATGAAATAAACCTTAAAATCTAGCTAAAAGCACCAAGATTTCACTACTCAATTGGTATTATGTCAGCCCAGTGAATGCTAACATTTTTAGCATCTTCTGTTTTAGTAATAAATGGCAATCAAATTAATGTGCTTCATTTATTTTTGGGACACCCTGTATCTGCCTAATAAATGAATATTTATAAGCATAGGAGAATTGATAAATATATTTAATTGATTATTGGTATATAACATTTCTTGACAGATATTTAATATTTGATCTTTCACTTTGTAAGAATTATCTAAAATTTATATGTAGACAATTAGTTTTAATGTTTACAAACAAAATAGTTTAATTTGACTATGTGTGTGTGTGTGTGTGAGAGAGATAGAGAGACAGACAGACAGACAAACAGACAGACAGAGACATAGACAAAGAAACTGAAAAAAAGAAAAAGGCATTGTGTGTGTTGTGAATAATGAATTGAAAAAAATGTGTATGTGTATGTGTGTGTGTGAGAGAGAGAGAGAGAGAGAGAGACATACAGACAGAGACATAGACAAAGAAAATGAAAAAAAGAAAAAGGCATTGTGTGTGGTGTGAATAATGAATTGAAAAAAATGTGTATATGTATGTGTATGTGTGTATGTGTGTGTGTGTGAGAGAGAGAGACAGAGAGAGACATAGACAAAGAAACTGAAAGAGAGAAAGAGGCAATGTGAGTTAATAAATGAAAATGACTATGTATGCAATAGAGAAAGTTAACAAAGAAAGTTAATATCTCATCAAAGGTAATGAACCTATGTTTATAGATGGTTTTAATTTTATTGGATTGTATTAATTTTTATTATTGTGGGATGAATGTCCAGAATCACATGCCATTTGGAGCTTCTGGGGTTATGTATCTGCTTGCCTTTGAAATAGTTCCATGATGTGGTATTCCAACAAAATGTTTCAGAATATCTAAGAACCAAGCAATGGTGGTTAGATTAGAAAGTTAATTATAATGTGATGTTTTATGTAAAATGCTGAAAGTTTACACAAGACTTATTGAAAGGAATTGATCCTTACTTTAAAAAAAAAAGAGTCTACTCTCATTTCTTTTTTTTCTTTCTTCTTTTAAATGCATCAAATTTGTCTGTATTGTTTTAATCTGATTAAGCTCTATTTCAAAATTTTAACCTTTTCTATAAACTTCTCAGCTTGACATTCACCGAATCTTACAAATTTGAGATATTTCAAAAATAAGACAGAAAAGAAAATAAAGCTCAATGGAAACTTTGTTAACACAGCAAAATCATTTCAAAGAATTGCTTGTCTCAACTTGTGCAATCAGTATTGCCTGCTTATCATCAAACATTACACCCAGTGGTGCATTGGGCAGCAACAAAGTCTCTCCACCCCTGCCATTCTGAAAAAGAAGATTTCTCTGTTGCCATTTCTATAGCACACTTATTTTACGAGAAAGACTCGCTAGCCCTATGCTCAACTCCTCAAACTGGAGGACATTTTTGGGGCTTTTGTAATCAGTGTTACCCTTCACCTAGATGAACTACTCTACTGAGTTAACAAGCCCCATCTGCTCAAGGCAGCTAAAGGTAGATAGAATGGTTTTGACAGGGATTTGTGCTCGCAAAATATTATTCCATAGTCCAAACTTTTACCAATGCTCCACCTCTCCTGAGTTAACAAGCCCCAACAATAGTTTGTTATGGTAAGAGAATGACTGCCTAAACTGAAAATCGCTTCTGGTTAAATAATGCCAGTCAGATGGCTACCGGAAGTACCCAGAGTCCAACCACTATTGAGTGGAGGGGTGTCACCCACAACAATAATAAAACAAGAATTTTAATAACAAATGAATTAAATAGTTGCAATTTTAAATCAACCAAAAAATTATTATAAGAAAAAGTTAAAAAGTTTTAAAAATTAGAAGTTATCTTTCGAGCGCGCGTTGAGAAGAAAACTGGATGGACCGTAAGGATTTCCCAACCCTCCTTAGGGGTCCAGTTAAGCAGTTAATATTTCTTTCTAATTTTCAACAAGAGAAATAAAATGAAACTGACTGGCAGGCTCTAGGATTTATGTACCCACGGGAATGAGGTATGGAGAGTTGGGATGTCCCCTCGAAAAGGTATATCTCGCCCAGAGGCCTAGATGAGGCAGTAAGCAAACAGAGGGGAGCCCTCATGGATCTTGGGGCATGAGGAGCGGTCTGGGGATGTGGTGAGAGAATGGAATGCTAGCCATCATCCCCAACAAAGAAAGTGAGTGAAGAGGCAAAGTGAGTATCCTCGACCCCACAACATTACACTGGTAGCCCTGATGCAGGTTGCATAGAGCTACCCATTGAATATATGTTATTAATCATTCAAAGACCAAAACCTTCTCATGATCCATTTTATAGATTGATTTAAAAATATACTTTTAATTTATAGAAAATTAAATTAGAACTAATGTTAATATAGATCAATCTATATGTGTCTTACCTGTAAACTTTACGACAAAGTCTTGCAGGCCAGTCTGAAAAAAGGGTTCCTTCACTTGGATAAGACATTGGAATGCTTGCAAAAGGAGTCAATTCATCATTAATATGCATTGGATTAAATGACTCAACCTGATAAAAATGGCAAAACAACAGTTTAAGTTTAAAAAAAAAAAAAACAATTTTAATGAACAAAAATATTTAAAATATTCGGATGTCCTAAAAGTTTGAAAACATTTGCAAAATAGCAATTATTAATTGATTTTTGCATCAATATTGTTACTGTCAGAAACTGAAGTGGGTGTAAGAAAAGTTGAAGAAAAAGTACTCAGCTCTGATCAACAGAAAGCAGTCTTTAACACAGTAGGGCAATGTCAATCCCAAGACTGCCAGGAAGACCAGAGACAAGTTTGAGGAACTGAATGGCATTGAGAGTTCTATCATTTCCAGCCTTACAGTACTGACTATGCTCCAGATTATGCATTTTCAACTCAATGCAACACATTCTGAAGGCCTACCAATATGACTTGTTTGATCAAGTCCAAGAGGCATATCAAACATTCTTTGATTCAAAGTCAGAAGAATGGTACTTCCACCAGATCAAAATCTTTCATATTTTTTTATAATCTCTCATAATTTTTAGCTATTTTTGTTATAACTTGTTTTTGTTATTAATTACTTTTCTCGTTATTAATTGCTGTTTTTGTTATTACTTGGTGAGTAAAGTTTGAATTTTTTGTAAATGTTGACAAAGCTTTGGGTTTTATTTTGTTTTCTAAATCCCTTGATTAATAATCAATAAAGAAATGAACCAACATTCAACTTACTGGATCAGAAAATTCTGTTGCTTGTGGATAAGCATTAAATGCTGCTTGTTCATTTGTGGCAAATAAATGTATATAACCTAAAAAGAAAAATTTAGTTGATCAATTCATTTTTAGGAGAATTGTAAACAAAATAATCACTTTTTTTTAATGAAAAAGCTTTGATGATATTAGGTTGTCCCAAAAGTTTGAGGAAGCATGTCAAGAATTCTTTAATTCAAAGCTAGCTGAATGGTACTTTCACCAGATCTGAAAGCTTGCAAATCGATGGCAGAAAGTCTTGGAAAATAATGGTCTTTATTTTGAGGAATAATTTTTGGAGATTTTTTTTTGTTATACTTGGCAAGGAAAATTTCAAACTGTTTACAAACTTTTGGGACAATCTAATAGAGTTTTACTAAAAGAAAGAGATGCATTTAGTTGAGGCACTTATTATTGAAAGTATGAATTAAAAATATAATCTAATCAATTTTTGTTCATAAGCAACATATATTGTGTTCGACTTTTAAATAAAATCAATAGAAATTGTAAATACCTGAACTATCTCCAAAAGCCATATTTTGACAATTTGATGAAATATCAAAACTTAACACAACACCACCCTGAGTGTTAACTTGGTATAACATCATAGATGATGGTGTGACAGACGTTGTGTCCAACACTTGAAAGTGACCCACCTACAACAAAAAAAGAAATCAACAAGTTTTTTATCAACAATTTTTTTGCAATTTCTACATGTTGTACTGTAATCCTCATCTTCATCATTGTTATTTTCAGAATCTTTGAGATGAGGCTTCATAATTTGTACATCTATCTATTTTAACTGTTGTCCCCATCTTAATCATTATTTTCAGAATACTTAAGATGAGGGTTTACTGTTTTTATCAGGTTGATAATTTGTACATCTATTTTTTGGACTGTTGTCCTTATCCTTATCATTGTTACTTCACAACGTTTTGGCTGATGGTTGTCTTTAGGATACAAATGAAGAAAACAGTCCAAAAAAAAAATCAATGTACAAATTATCTATACTTAATACAATATATTGAGACCCTGAGATACAAATGCCCCAACATATGATTTTTTTCAGATACAACAAAAAATTTTTGCTAGATTTTTGCCAAGATATGGCAAATAATTTGAGATACGGCAATCAACGTTTAAAAAAAATCAAAAATAACGAGAGACCATCTGAAGATGGCACTGTGTTCATTCTGCTAATAACAAATCTTTTTTTTTTTTTCATTGTTTGGGCTTAATGAGTAAAAAATCAAAAATTAAAAATTAAAGCTAAAAATCTAATTTTATCTTAACCTTTCTAATTTTGTGTGTTGCCTAGTTTCTCTCCCTCCTTCCACCTGGCATGCATCTCATTCACTATTAGCACTCACTCAGCTGGTAAGTAAACTTCAACTTTTCATCACTTTTATTAAATTACATATTAGTGTTATTACTTTATAATTACTATAGGGTAGATGATATTTAATTATATGTAAGTTAATTTTAAGTATAATTTTAGGATATTTGGGGTCAATTTTTAGTTTTAGAATGGATTGATTGTTTTATTTAACTCTCATTAAGTCATTTAATGCTGGATACTGTTTTAATTTTCTCTGTCTAGTTTACTTGTTTTACAGTTTTTGCTTGTTTATGTTTTGTTTTGTTTTTTTTGTTTGTTTGCTTTCCGAAGGTGATTGTTAGTCTTTAATTATTTTGGGGGGAGGAGTAAGATTACTTGGGGTTTTTTTGTTATTTTTTTTACTCATTTTCTTAGAATGAAATAATTCAGTTTTTTTTTAAATTTAATTTAAGTGGGGATAATTGTTTTGAGATACAATTTGTTTGAGATATGATTGCGGTCATGGAACAAATTAAATTTGTATCTCTAAGTATCACTGTAATTAAAGCTTCAAAGACTATGAGAAATCTGAAAGCTAAATCTGATTAAATAAGACTCACCTGAGATACAACACACAATTTATTTGTATAAGCTGGAATAAAACGTAAAAATGTTGGGTCAACAACCACTTTGATTGGAGCCATGGCACGTATGAAACGCAAGTCATACACCATCAAGTAACGGTCTGGAGCAAGGTTTCCCATTCTAAACAAAGAATACAATTTACAAACAGAATTAACATAAAACTCTCAAAAAATTCACTGAAGAAAAGATCTAAAATAAGATGATTGTTTTTTATTGACATAAAATGTAAGTAGATTTTGAAAACAAGCTTTTGTTAGAATTCATTTCATTTTATTAGGTTTTTCAAATTTTCTACTCTACAACAGGGAAAACAAATCTTTTAGGGACAGTTTTCAAGATTTTTGTTTATTAATTGTTTTTATTATTGGATTTCATAGCAATAATAAATAATCAAGGAATTTTATCTTTTTAATGTATAATGCATTGGTTTCAATTTCACAAAGTAAGAAATACCTGTTAGAGTAACCACAAGTAACAAGCAGGTTGCCATCAATGTCAAAATCTGACAATGTCCCTGTGTGTGCATCAAGAACATGTTCAGCATTTAACGTACTGTGATCATATAAAGTAATCTGAAAGAACACAGAAACATTTATTGGTCATTTCAGAAATTATCTTGTTTTCAAAAATTGTATTTAATTTCTTTTCTACATTCTAGTTAGAAAAAGAAATTATTTCTTTAAAATATTTACATGAAGTTTGCCTGAATTTGTAAAATGAGTTTTTATTATTATTATTAATCAAATTTCTTTTCTATTTTTTTTTTTCAGCCAAAACTGTGAATGAAAATAGAAGTCCAATTGATTTGAATAATGATATATATCCATTTATTTTTTGTTAAAATATAAAAAGCTTACAAGAGATCTTTTAATTATTCTATACAGTCTGATAATTAAAATTATAAAATTACCAAAAATATCTAAAACATTTTGTTTGCCTCTAAGAAAAATAAACTGGAGATGATGAATTTAATTTTAGACATTTTTGAAAATTTTGAATCCACTAATTATGTTTAGTAGTTATTATTGATTGAACTGAAATATTTAGTTTGGCAAAAAGTTTGTTTTTTTTAGAATGTCATCTTTCTGGTCTAAGTCAGAATCAAAGATTATTTTATATTTCTATTCTTCAAATCCATTTTAGTTAACACTGAAGTCAGTATGTAATAAGCCTAGGAGTAGAAGAGTTATTAGATTTTTCCTTCCTATTTCAGAAATGGAAAACCAAGCAGAACACAACAAATATTTGATGCCTCTTTACTACAGAAAAGAAAAAAAAAGATACACAAAACCTTAAAAAGATATTCTCATTAGACATGGAAAATGAATTGCAGAAATTGTTTCTAAACTTAAAAATACAAACTTTTTGACTAATCCACAATATACAGTTAATCTGAAAAGAAATAAGTTACTAATAATAAATATATCTACATACCTTGCCACTAGTGTCACCAGCACAGATGAATTTATTAGATGCTCTAAATATAGCACATCCTGGTTCACTAACATCAACCTATATATAACAATAAATATTATGTCAAATACATTGGATACTAAGTTAAAAAGATGTTAAATTTATTCAATTTTTTGTGATATATTTTTGATCACAAGCATCATCAAACAAAATATATGACAGATTGGTATATTCAATTCCTTTTTAAACAACTATGAGTCACAGCAAGTTAAAATCTTTGATTTTATATAACTTGTCTATCTTGATGAGCAACAAATAGATATCTGTAGTGATGATATGATCCCATGTGAAGTCAAGTTTTCAACTATTGACCAAATTGTGATATAGAGTTGCAAGCCAATATTGACACAGAAGAGATCAGATTCAAGAATCATCACATCAAATTTTTCATTTAAACACTCTAAACATAAAACTTATTCCAGCTACCAATTTTGTGATCAACTGGTGAGATATAGGCAAAAGCAGCATCTTTCCTAAAATAGACTGTGAGAGTAAAAGCCCATATCACTTTCCATTTTTGTGACTAAAAGTAAAAGAAAAAAATGGGTAAACAAATATCAAACCTCCCCTGAATGTCATACTATTTTATTTTAAGTGCAACTGTTACACATGTATGAAAATTTAATAATAACAACACAAACTGTATTAAAACCCTCACTGATTGCATTGAATATTTTCACAGTAAATAAAAAGCTGAATTTTCATTAGTCACATTTTGGGGCAAAGCTATCCAAAATTTCAGTTTCCAATCGTAAATTAAAAATAAACAGGGTTCATACAGATTGTCAATATCCATTTTCAAAATTTCTCAAGGCCTCTTTCAGACTAAATTCAAGTTTTCAAAGCAAAATTTGATGTATAAAGAATGATACAATAAACCAAAAAACTTAATGATAACAAGAAAAGTCTCACTCATTTATCTCTTTATTTCACTTCTGATGCATTTGTAAAGTAGCTGGATAACATCAGGTAGTTTTGTGATGAAAGGAGATAACTATGGTATCAGCAATAACAGAAATAATATATATGTATTTATATGTGTGTGTGTGTGCTTGTCGCACAATATGTATATATGATATAATAATATTAAAATTTAAATCAAAACATTTTAAACTAAAAGTTTACGCCCTCATTTCTTCACTTTTAAACTATAAATTTTTCTCTCGTTGGAACAACCATACTACATTGTGTCTATAAATATATATATATATATATATATATAAAGATGAAAGGCTGTTTTTAGTGAAAAAATGTCAAAAATTTACTCTTTTACTCTCTTACTTGACGAATCTGCTGTAATTTATTTAAATCAAGTTCAATGACTTTTGTCTGATGGCCACCCATCAACAAAGATTCAGGACTAGTCATAATCATGCACTGCATATCTTCCATGTATTCATCACTGGAAAAGAGAAAATATGAAAGGAAAAAAAAAAGTAAAAAATGAAAAGATGGAATTAAATTTATTTTTAAAAATCGATCATACAATAATAAAACCAAAATAAGTTTTTCATTCTCAAATTTATTACATTTTTGTAAATATCATAGAGTGTTCAAGAAAAAGAATTGCATTTAATCTATGCACTTCCAAAAATTAATGTTTATAAGATGAATAAATTAATTCAGTTATTTTATTCATTTATAACATATGAACCTTTTTCAATTATTTTATGCTGAGAACAATCATTTTTGATAAACATCTTTTATCGACATATAGTTTTTTTATTAACACAATATGCCTTATTTAATGCATAGCTCAACATTCAACAGGGGAAGCCATGTTGCTAAGCCCAATACGGCTATTAATCAATCTCAAATAATTGAAAATATCCAATAAAATTCCACTGTTCAAATGACTTACTTATAATCAAATTGTTTAAGTCCTCGTCTTATGGAACATCGAAGATTATTCCTAGTAAGAAATAAGCAGCCATTTTCCATTGTAAGAACTTGACGGATTTCATCTGTCGAATGAACTTGAAAGGATGTATATTTTTCTAATGCTGGACCATAATAAGATGTCACATGACCCTTTTTAAAACAAAAGAAAAAAAATAAATCAATTTTTCAAAACAAGAAAAAAAATTAATCAACAGACTTTTTTCAAAAATAGTTTCTAAAAAGAAAAATGAAATCCTAGAGAATTATTTATTTATTATTTATTTGCTAGAAAATAACAACAAAGAAATATTTTAGAAAAATAGAAATGACTTACACCTTGATTTCCCATCCATAGAAGTTCTTGCAATGCATCAAAACACAAAGTTGAGACTCCAAATTGATGTCCACCATCTGCAAGTACACTATGCGTTTCAGTATACTGAACATCGCCAGCTGAATTATGCTCAGGCTGGAACATGGTCTCTGAAAACTGAGTCCCAATTAAGGATGATTCAACTGGCATTACAGCTCCAGGGATTGGACTGTCAGCAAAATTGACAGCAACTCCAGTAAACTCCATAGGATACAAGAAAAGAAACTGAAAGAAAAAGAAGAAAAGAAAACTAAAACTACAAAAACATTTTTAATTCACTAAAAATTTTTTAATTCCAAATCAAGTTTCTTCCAGTCTAAAAGTTTGTATACATTAATACCTTCAAATATTCTAAATTCAGAATATTTTTGTTGATAAAAAATTTAGAAATATTTACCCATTCTTTTTTTTTTATATGATTTTCATTTTACTAACTTTAGCTTATTGTTTCTTTGTTTTATGGCATATCAACCTATTTGGTCATTTATTGCCAAGCACAATATTTTTTTGATTAACAGTTTTTATCAAAACAGTTTTTATCAACACCAGATTTACTATTTAATCTATAGCTGAGGTGGGTATGGGATTCATAATTTTCCCAAGGGTATTGGTCTAAATGTGCGAGGCACTAGGATTTGCACCTGTGTATGGTGATTCCAAATTCAGAGTGCATATCAACTGTTCAGAGTGGAAATCCAAACTTTACGTTAAAATACAAGGTGCCTTCAATAAGTTTTCAGACTTTTTTTGTTTGAGCACTTTTGGTATTAGGACACACATGAATCTTTAGTCTTCTTCAAAGCAATCGCCTTTGGAAGCAATGAACTTGTACGATTCCAAACAACTATTGGTCACATTTTGGTCAAATAGTCTGAGACAAGGATGAAGTTCTATGAGAATTCTTAGAAGAAACTTTGTGCAAATCTTCCATATCTTCAGCTCCTCCTGAACAATTGGGGATACAGTTCCCACATTGACATCAAAATGTGCACTTATTGCCCTTATCCATGAAATTTTTTATTTAGCCAATCAACTCCTCGCACACCTCTCATGATTCCTCACAGACCCATTGCCTTAACCTTGAATCTCTTATGCCTCTCAAAAATCTGATGCTCAATTCATGCAAGGTGGTCCAAAACCAGTTTGAAGCATTCCATACATTTCTAAAGCATTATTTCCAAAATTGTATTGCATATCATTCTTGTAAAGTGTCCTCACATCCAGATTGCATTTTTGAAATTCACCAGCTCTGACCCTCAGGCTTCAGTAGGAGTATTTCAATTCCCACTCTAACTGTTCATTTAAACCTTAAATCATAAAAGTTAGCCGGACATCTCATAAGATGTTTAGCAATTACATACTGAATTTTCAAGAGTCTACAACAATTTTAAATGCCTG
Organism: Idiosepius hallami; assembly: GCA_034780655.1. Taxonomy (NCBI): domain Eukaryota; kingdom Metazoa; phylum Mollusca; class Cephalopoda; family Idiosepiidae; genus Idiosepius; species Idiosepius hallami. The sequence continues at coordinate 10,975 of JAUZSX010287325.1, forward strand.
TAGAGACAAAATTCTCAAAACTTATTCGAAATGCCTTGTAACTTTTTCATCTTCTAACCAGTGTTCAAATTGTTTGTAAGAAAATAATAAAAAATTAACAATGTTTAAAAACATTTTTGATAATTAGATCAAATTATAATAATTAATCCCCCAAATTTTCAAAATATGAATTGTAATAAAATATATTTGCCATGAATATTACAATAATGACCAGAATAATCAGTCCTAAATAAAAAAAGCATCAATTATTCCTTATTTCCAAAACTGAAACAAATAATACCAAATCCAATGTTATTAATAACAATTATTATTAAAACAAAAAGAATTATTATTATTGACAGATGAAATTTTTTAAATAGTCTTGGCTGTTCATAAAATATTTGATATGAAAACCTTCCTAAATTGTTTTTATTTTCAGTTTTGTAAATCAAAATATAGAATTTAACCTTAAGCAAAATGGAAATGTTAATCAGAAATATTCCATTTAATATTTGTGTAAAATATTCCCTTTATTTACATTCAAGTCAATTTTGGTGTTAATTTTAATGACAAATCAACATTTTTTTTTTAGAAACTTTTTTTTTCGAAGCAGTCGAAGGAATAACACCATTTGTAGTCTTTAACTACAACCAAGAAATCAGAAAAAAAAACTAGCAATATAATCCGATTTAAATTTATTATATTTTTAAAGTTGTTAGTCTGATTGAAGAAAATGTTTTGGGACATAAGCCCAGAAGACAGTGAGTCTTCATTGAGACAAATAATGACTTGACAAATAATTATCTTTATTTGTGATTTGACACTGAAACTGAAGAAATACCAATCTTTGCCTACTTCTGAAATTGTGCTTTTAGATCATGCAGTTGCCATATTCCCAGCCAAAACGATGCTGTTGCTGCTGCAGTGGGCATGCCTTTTCTTTTTAACAAAGAGTCATAAATACGCATGTCCAGAAGATTTTAATTGGTTTATTTAATCACAAAAACATTTTTTAACTCTGACTCCAAAATAAAAATGCACACGAAAAAAAAGGTGTGTATATCATCTATTACCTTCAAAGGAAATTAAATTTAGTTAGCCCTTTTAGGATCCAAAGGATAAACTAAGTTATTCCTTTGGATCCTAAGAGGCTGATATATCGGCCCTGACAACATAAGGCAAAAAAAGACACACCAATATTTTGGCTTTAAGATGTTCCTCTAAATGGATCTGAGTGACTACTTCTCTCTCTCTCTCTCTCTCTCTCTCTCTCTCTCTCTCTTTCTCTCTCTCTCTCTCTTAGAATATCGTTTTGAAGACTTCGTCCCGTCTCCATCAATAAGGGACGAAATTGTTTAATGATGGAAACTGGGGACTAATTCTTGAAAACAATACTCTAAAGCAAGAACTGGCTGTAAATAGTTTAGTCTTTTTTTTTTCTCCCTCCAGTATTTATGCAGAAGCGGAAATACTTCTGGGGGTTGATTAAAAAATGGAATGGAAATTCTTAATTTCGTGCCACAAACAGAAAATTGAAGTAACCGTTAATCGACATGACCCTTTCGACCACCCTAAGGGGCCGCTATCGGTCTTAGTAACTAAAGGCAAAAAAAAGACACGTTGCGTTGACATTTCGACCTTAATGTGTTTTTTATTGGAACAGTTCTAGGTATGACAGAACATTAGAATAAAATTTTTTTACCTCACCGATCATTGAAGCCAAAATTATTTATCAAAAAAAATATTTATTTAAAAGAATGAGAACATTTAAAAGTGAATTTATTTATTTATACATAATAATACAATCGCTGTTTTAAACAAAGTGGGGGTTAACAATTTTCTGACATGTCCTGTCATACCTAGAACAGTTCTGAGTGACTACTTGGTAATATTACTAAGTCAGGATCCAAAGAAGGAAGTTGAAATATCGTTGACGTTGTGTGTGTGTTCTTTTGACTCAAGTCGCCAGGGCCGATATATCGTTTCTTTAGGGTCTAAAGGTTAATGTTTTATTGAGAATCCAAAAGAATATCCGATTTTAACAAACGAGAGAAGAAAACCAATACAACAAATAGTCATTTAAAAAAAAACGAACGAAGAAAGACAACACAAAACAACTGTCATTTTTGTTAACGAACAAAATAAAAATGTAATCAATCAGTTAATGGCCCACATTAACTGATTTGTGGAAATATTATTGTATTCTTGCCTTCTTTCATTATAAAAAAATACGTTTCGTTGGTTAATTAAGTCGATTATTAAAACAGTTACTTCCGTTTACCGTTTGTGGAACGAAATTAAGAATTTCCATTCCATTTATTAAACAACCCCACAAGTCGTTCCGCTCAAATACGCTCCCTCCCTTTAAACTGAATAAACAAAAATAGCTTGAAATGTTTTTTTAAATTTCAAGAAAGCTAAAAATTTAAAATAAAAAAAAATAAATAAATAAATGGCTATTATTTTGTAGGACCTTTTAGTGAAAATTTTAACAACTAATTTTTGGTCAATTTCAGCTTAAAAACATAAACATGGTCTTCTTGGCATTTATTTACACTTTTTTCTTTTTCTTTTAAAAAGGGTTCTTCTTTATTAACAAAGAAACAATGAAGAAAAGAAGACTTATTGTCTATTTATCATTTTAAATCTCATTGATTAATTTCACATAAAATTCTGTTATTATTGAAAATATGTTGTTGTTTTTTTTCCATTGTTGATTTCTAAATTAAATTAGACTTAAGCGTCTCACACAATTTAAAAAAAAACAACAATTTTTTTATTTGATGTCTTCGATTTTTAATCAAAATAAATGACAAAACAATAAACTTTATTTTTTCAATTTTGTATATATATATGTGCGTGTGTGTGTGTGGTTGGTGGGTCATTCGTATTAATGGTCATTCGTCGAAATGACAATTACAAATTTTTTTAAAATCCATGTCAATATAAATAAATCAAGATTTTTTTTTAAATATGCAATTATAAAATTATTCGTTTATTAGTTTTTAAAATAATAATAATAATAATAAGATCAAACAATCAAATTTTAAATTTCAACTGTAATTCAAAAACTCTAACAATAAAAAATAAAATCCCTATTTGTCAAAAAAGCGAGATTTTGTTTTGAAAATAATAATAATAATTTTAAATAAAAATAAAGGAATTGCCCTTTTATAAAATTATTATTATCTTCGATTTATATGTTTTGTTTGTCTCGCCAATTACATAAAAATATAAAATATCAAAACTAATTTCTTATAAACAAATAATGCATCCGTTAGTATTTCATCAAGACTTCGTGGCGTAACAAAACAATAACACGCCTTTGTCAATAATGTTTATTGTCTACAAAGAAAAGATTCGCAATTTAAGATCGGTTTACAGGGGTGTTTAAACAATTACTGGGTAAAAATTGTAAGGAAATTACTTACTAATGACTTGAGTTTGTTTCCTAGGAGAGGCAAGTTTTTTTAGCCCAACTCTTTGTATATTTGGACATTATTAACAACTAATCACATTCGGCGCCATTTGCAGCAGATGAAGATCTGTTCTTAATGACAGAAGAACAACTTTTAAAACCAAAGTTCTCTCCCTTGTTGCAGATTTCCAACCCCCCCCCCCTTTGTTTTTCATAACCCAATATGAATATTAATTGGATTCACCTTAAAAATGACCTTGTACCAAACCTGGTTGGTGCTGCTGCTGTT
>JAUZSX010287336.1:0-14660 GCA_034780655.1 Idiosepius hallami
AAAATGGCCTTGTGCCAAACTTGGGTTGGTGCTCACCAACTAAATATAATATATAGCTATAATAAGATTAGGCCAAAATCCACAGAATAAATTTTCCCCACTTTTATTTTTACTTCATTTTATAAATAAAAATGAAAAAAAAGTTTCCTTTTTGTTTTGTTTGTTTTTGACGGCATATCAAACTTTTCTGGTCATTTTAATGGCGAGAACAATTACTTTTGACAAGAAAGACAAAGAATTCTTTAGTATAGAAAAGTATATTATTATTATGTTGCTATAATAGACCAGGTAATGCCAAGTACCCATACTAGCATATAAAATAAAGAAATAAAAAATGACAGAAAATAGAAATAACTTACTCAGGAGCCGCTTGTCTGTGAATCTGAAAAATGGTGACTAAAGCAGCAAAGCTATAATCTGACTGATGTTCCGGGGCATAATAAAGCTGGAAAATAGTGGAAATAAATATTTTGATTGAAGAAAAACTGGAATTTTCTTTATTGAAATGGAGTTATGGCATTAATAATAAGCTTCAACAAATATTTTGGTCTACATGTTAACTTTTTTTTTCTATAAGATTCAATAGTGTATCAACAGGAAAAAATTTGGAATATTCATTTGAAAGGTTCATTGAGATGTTATTAGTGTTACAAGACCAGATCTTACCATGATTTAAAAATTAAATTTAAAAAAGAAATAAAATAATATATTTACTTGGTGAGCAGCACCAACCAAGTTTGGCACAAGGCCATTTTTTTAAGGTGAATGCAATGGTATAGACTGGAATTTGAACTTGCGTACTACGATTTCAGAGCACAACTAGGTATGACAGGACTTATGAATAATTTTTTTTTTTACCTCACCGATCATTAAAGCCAAAATTATTTATTAAAAAAAGTATTTACTTAAAAGAATGAGAACATTTAACAGTGAATTTATTTATTTATACATAATGCAATCGCTGTTTCAAACAAAGGCGGGGTTAACAATTATCTATTTAAAAAAAGTATTTACTTAAAAGAATGAGAACATTTAAAAGTGAATTTATTCATTTATACATAATGCAATCGCTGTTTTAAACCAAGGCGGGGTTAACAATTATCTATTTAAAAAAAATATTTACTTAAAAGAATGAGAACATTTAAAAGTGAATTTATTCATTTATACATAATGCAATCGCTGTTTTAAACAAAGGCGGGGTTAACAATTTTCCGACATGTTTTGTCATACCTAGAGCACAACCTTTTACCAGTGCTTCAACTTTGCAATAAATAGAATAAAATAAAAAATAAAATATAACCATTAAATGATAAAAACGTCATGTGACATTTCATGCCTCATCTTCGCAAGATAAACAGTTTAATTTTTTTTTTAAAGAAAAAAATGCGTTTTTATTTTTTTTATAAAAATTTAAGTATATTCGAGACTTATTTTTTCTCTCTTGCTGCTGACCAAGCAGAAACTAATTTTCATATATTTTCATAGAATCATGATTATCATCATCATTTATTTGTTTATTTATCAAAATGATTATTTCATCCTTCAATTTTGTTTTATTCCATGATCTTTCTTGCAACCATGCACATAAAGCCCACAAAAATTTCTACAAAATATCTGAATATAACATTAGTTTCCTTTATTCACAGGAAATAAATTTTAGGAAATAAACAAGAATGCCTAAAATTTCATTTATTTTCAAAATTTCATGCAGTTGAAAAATCAAAACTCTTTATTTAAAAAGAAATCAAATACATGGTTTGGATTTTTTGCAATTCTCTTTGGGGGGGGGAAGTCATTTTGATACAGCTGATAATTGCTTGGATTTGGAATTCATATTACATAAATTCAAATCCAAGTTTGCTACCTTCACATTTTGGATAATAACCTTGAGAAAGGCATGAATCACCCCCTCTTTTATTTCTTAGCTATAGGTTAAATAGTGACGGTAGTTGAACAAAATGTTGACCAAAAAAAAAAAAAAAAAGATAAGTCATTAAAAATGATAGATCTGGATTTTAAAGGACCAAAATATTAATCAATCTTAAGAGTTAAGCATCTATTGGTTGATTGATTCTAATTATAAGGATGAATGTTTATTTTGTTTTATAGCATATCAATATTTTTAGGTCATTTAATACCGAGAACAATCATTTGTCTACACAGTTTTTTTTAATCAAACAATAAGCACTGTTTAACCTATGGCTGGAGGGAACATGGAGAATTTGTACATTTTCCCAAGGGTATTAGTCCAAATATGAACACTAATAGAACCACTGGGATTCGAACTCATGTATAACAATTCCGAAGTCTGGCTGCCTATCCATTGTCCCAAGTGGACTTTCCCTATAAAGATGAAACAAATAATTTTTTTTTTTTGGTAATTTGATACCAAGATCGTTTAAAAAAATTATCAACTCCTCTTGGCTCCCTATCTCTGTACAACAGCATTACTCACAGCCAGAATACAAATAAATTGATAAATAAAATGCTTTTATTTTCCTTTATGCACTGATATAAAGACTTGGTTATTCTTTTACTAGAAAAAATAATCTCATTACATTAAGTTCTAAGTAGAATAGAAGTATAGAGGGTAAACCTTTTTTTTTTTATCATTCTACCAAACAAACATCTGCAACATCTTGACCTTTAAAGATCATCTATCCAGAGATACAAAGAAACAATAAAACATTATATTTTATCTCTGTTGCCCCAGAATCGTCTCTTTAAGATAAATGAATAAATCTAAATCACACTAAAATCAAAATATTGATTCTCTTTTCTTTCCTTCTACAAGTTTGGATAATTATTGCTTTTATTGGCTAAAAACTCACTCCCAAATATAATGACTGAAATATCACAGACAGGTAGGCATATACCCGTTACACCACAGCATTAAATACGGCCGTAAAATTACAAAGATGGTTTTGTAAAGAGAAAAAAAACTCTAAACTGAACACAAAGTGTGTGTATTAAGTTACCTGAAGTAGACAAGCCATACATGGCTGTTGAAGTTGGTTTTAATTTCTATTATTATTCAACAGCATTTCCTACTGAACAAACTTTTATCTTCAATTTCTTTTCTTTTTTTTTTTACCTTTTTTGCACTCCAGTAGAATTGACAGATATTAATAAAGATCAGATTTACATATGAAGGCAACAAATAGTGTTTTAATGTTCACTCAAGCCTTCTTCAGATTGTTTGGCGGAGTTTTGTTGTTCTTAATTAATTATGAATCAAAAAAATTTTATTCAATCTCCAAAGGCAGACTGACAATTCATTTAATTTTTTTAACAATGATCGGTTCTATACATCATCCTTTATACACTTATTAGTAGGGCTGTGGCAATATGCTTTTATTGAAGAACATTCTTGTAACATACTTGACTTTTCAAGTGATTTTACCATTTCTTTTCATTCCACGATTATTAGAACAAAATACAGAATTAAAAGAAATGGGAAAATTGCAAATTTTTTTAGTAACAAGTGGGTCTGTGAGGACAAGAATAATCTTTGATGAAGCATATTGTCATGACCCTACTTATTAGTAACACAGTCAATGTAGTAATTTAGTGTAAAAGAACTCTTTAAATCATAAAATAAATTAAAAGTATTTTTCCAAGAAAAATAGTTTTAAATTATATTTCTAAATAGAATTTCCAGTCAGATAACCCAAATGATAATTTTTTTTAAATATGCAAAGATTTGAATGTTTAATCCATGTTGGATTAATACAATGAATAAAAAAAAAAAAGATTGATTTACTGCATGGTTTATTTAGCAGCATGTCAACACTTTTGGGTTATTTAATACTGAACTGATTTTTTTTTTTTTTTTTATTGCTTAAGGTTTTTTTTTGTTTATTTTCCTATTTATCATTGTTATTTTTCCTTTTTTTATATTTTAATATGAATATTACAGATTGATGGGAAATAGTTATATGTGCGGTGGAGGTTGTTTTTTTTTTTTTTGTTTTTTTTTAATATTTTGCAGTATAGCTTTGTTTCCCCTAAGATGTTGTTGTCAGGGTCTACTTTGTTGAAAAATACTTTTAGATTGTTTTCTTGTTGGTACTTCATTCATATTTGTGGGAAAAGACCCCAAATAACAACCATCCACACAAACCAATCTCCAAACAACACTAAAGGCACTGAATAACCAGAGAAGTTGATGTGCCGTTAAAAAGCAAAACAATCAAATATTTAATTTGGTATTTACTTGTTAATACCCTTACATAAAAAGGCATGTTTGGTGGTTGGTTGTACAATATACTCTCAAACAATACACAAATTATAAGAAACTAAAGTCGGTATTCACCATTATGTCCCTGAATTTAAACAGATGTTTGTTTACATTTATTAAATGAACAAATATCAGTATTTAAGAAGCTGACAATTTTGAATAAAGACACAGGCAGGACTACAAATAGACCCGAGTGAATAGGTTCCAGGACTCACTTGTAAATAGCAAACTTTTTCACAAATTTTAGAATTTAATAAAACACTCTATATTGGAAATAACGTTTCCTGATCCTCACTAGTGACTTATTGAATTACAGAGGTTTGAGCAGTGTTCAACAGCTCCAGAAACCTAGACACCATTTAAAAAAAAAAAAAAAGGTAGTGTTGTTAATTAGTAAAAAAAAGTTCCATTAATTTAAATTCTGGTTAATCAACTTATATGGAAGGGATTTAAAAAAGCAAATATGTTGCCTGCAAACCGTTGTTCAACAAGCGTTATGCTGGATTTGGTGCAGTTAAAAAAAAGTTTGGAAAGAAAGCATGACGTTGTCCACTTGTTCTGTTCTCATGCTACTCTTGATTTTTAACTGTTAAAGGCGCTTTTCTTTTAACTTAAATATGCCAGTAATTTTATTTTTTCTATTTATTACTTTGCCCAGTAGCGATGGCTGGTGGTCCTGCTTTAGGCACGGAAACAGTGTCATCAGTTCTAGTTAGTGGCTGATGAGGCCACCGGATTCTCATATCTTTTATGTAAAAAAAAAATTATTTGTGGAAAAGGTTTTGCTTTTTTGCTTTTAAAATGAAAAATATTCTTTTCATTTAAAACTCTTTAATTATATTTAAAACTGTTAACCTCTGTTTATTTTCAGTGACATAACAGTGATTACGGACTTTAGTTCCTTATACTCAATATAGAGTTCAAGAATGTACAACCAAATGAAAAACATGCCAATGAAAAAATATCTACAATGTTTTTAAATTTAAAATAAAATAAGATTAAGTAAAAACTATTCATTTTCTAATTTTACTCCTTACTTTAATATATTGTTAATTTTTTAGTAAATTTTAGGGCATGCCTGATATGTTATTTTTAATTTATCTTTTTAAAGTTTTACTGATGAAAACCAATTAAAATATTTTTGATAAATTATCAATTTTTAAAATTGTTAATTTAATATTCTTCCACTCAATTTATCAGTAAAAATATAAACAATCAAGTAAGAAAATGTTCGATAAATATAACTTTCATTCATATTTGCATAAAAGAAAAGAATACAATAGTCAAAGGCTTTAAGTGTTTGTTTTTCTTTTTTAACAAAAAGTAGAAATTACACCTAATTGTTTTCAAAAATACATTATTCTAGTTCATAAGAAACAGATTGAAAAAACAAAAATTTGAAAGAGTTTTAAATAAAAGAAAAATCTATGAGATGAATCTTCCCCTGAAAAAAATTGATTTTGTTTTCCTTTTAATTACTTCAACAATAATTTTTTTTGCCATTATACTTTTTTAAATAACTATTGTTGTTTCCATTTTCTGAAGAGCTCTACTATAGACCAGATATATATCAAAATCCCATGCAATCTGAGTTTTATATTATAATAGTTAGATAGATTACATGTTAGAAAAACAACAAACATTATTATTACCCTACAAACCAATACACTATTCCGTTTAAAATGCTCTTTTTTCCCAGTTTTCTTGTAATCCTAGTTGGCTCTGGAAAAGAATCCTTTGATTTGAATTAGAAAAGTATTTTGCTTGTAAAACTTGCTTTAAAAATTAGTGTTAAACCAAAGGGAGAGAACTTTTATAGTGTTGTTAAATCAAGGGAAGTAACTTTGGAATTTCTAAAACTGGCTTAAAAGATGAAATCCGAATAAGCATTTCTGAGAGAAAAGATAAAGTTTTCAAAAAAGAAAGAAAAAGAGAAAAAAAAAGGGGGCAAAAAATAAAAAGAAACAAAACACAGTTAAAACTGCTACAAGCAAATAAAAAAAGGATAAAAACCTTGATTGGAAACTGTCTTCCTTCGAGGTAAAGAACTGGACAACTACCAAAGTAGGAAGAGAAATGGTCAACATCCATTGTGGCTGACATGATGATGATCTGAAAAGAGGAGAAGGAGAAAATTCATCTCGGGATAAAATAAATTAAAGAATCAAAAATAAACGGAAAACAAGAGAGGTCAGCTGGTACAAGGATCTAAATTTTGCCTTCCAACTTGAAACAACCATAAATACTAAAAGGTATTTTTATACAACACAAATGTTACATCGTGTATCAATTTTAATAGAATTATTAAATGTGTTAATAGATATAAGATTGTAGTGAAGCAGATCCTGCTGTCAAGGCTCGAATGAGAGTTGCAAAAGGAATATCTATGAACCAAGAGGATGGCCATCTTAGACAGAAAGTACAATACATTTAGCCGTTGACAACAACACATGCAACACACTCCAACTTAAACCTATGTTCACTGTCTAAGCAAATACTTATAAACAAACCTCTGACACAGACAATAGACCTAACAATGACTAACGAAGAACACAAGCCAAATGACCAAACATATCATTACAAGATGATTAAATATAGATATAAAATAAATAGAAATATGTGTGTGTGTGTACAAATGTGTCTATTCTAATAGGACATCTAATATCATATATCATATCAATTACCTTTAAACTAACATCTTTTCGGTTCAATGCATTCCTTTTCTTCTGTGCAGCCTTTACAACACCAAAAAGCACATCTGTATGGATCGTCCTTTCATGGGCTTCATCTAAAATCACAATTGAGTATCTAAATAGAAAAAAAAATTGTTTTTTTTCTTAAATCAATTTATCTTCACTTTATCAAAATGGTAAAAATCAGAGCTTTGTCAGAACTAGGCTCTTATGAAAAATTGAGTTTCCTTAATTTTTTAATATTAACTAAGGCAGATGAGATTTGGGGGAGTAACTCATCTAGATCTAAAGATAACATGGATTTCAAAAACCTGTGTAAGTAATTATTTTGTTTTGCGTTTAACGGCATATCAACCCTTTTTAGGCTATCTTAATGCCAAAAACAATTACTTTTTATTTGATTTGGTTTGATAAACATTACTTTTATACACACAGTGTTTTTAATAACACAAGTTGCAATATTTAACCTATAACTGGAGGGAACTGACTATTTTTTAAGTGTATCCGATATGGCTTCCCAAATGATTTTAGCTAAGAAATTAAAAAAAAAAAACTGAATGAATTAAAGAGTTAAAGCATTAAACTGACTTTTTTAAAAGTGGATCCAATATGGCTTCCCGGAGAAGCATTCCATCCGTCATATATTTTAGTTTGGTACAGGCAGACGTCATATTATCAAATCTCACATTGTAACCAACCTGAAAAGCAAAAAAAAAAAAATTTTTTAAACATTTTGCTTAAAGGCATTCAAATAATACTTTTATAATTAGAAATATTTTTACTTTTATTTGTTTCAATAAAGTTTGAACATGCATGTCTATTGTACAAACAAGGATGAACTCCAGCCAAGATACAAAAGCAAAACTTGAATTTGGATGACTCCCAACCTTTTTCAGTTAACTTTAATTGAAATTAGTGCTCCCCATAGAAATTTAAATAAATTAAAAAATGTCAGATTGTACAACAGTTGCAATTAAAATTCATGCATCATAAGTTGGTCAGATATGATCAAGAAAAGGAAAGCAGCTCTTATATGTTTTCTTTTATACTTTCAAATTTCAATCCCAAAATCTCAATACAATTGTCTTTAAAGAAAATTGATGCAAATGAAAATACTCACTAATTCACCAAGATTGCAAAGCCTTTCTTCAGAAACACGTTGAGCTATAGAAATAGCTGCGACCCGACGAGGCTGCAAAAAAAATTGATATTCATTAAAGACAACACATACTATTATACTATGTTTGTTTGAATAATTGAACTTATAATCACTAATATAATAGTTGATTATGTTAACAGGTTATTTCTTTTTTGCTTTTACATGTTTTTATGTAACAAAAAAAAAAACCAAAAATGGCAAAATAATTTTTAGTTCTGTAGTCACAAAACTTTTGAACAATTCTTTCAATTGTAGAATTTAAGAATATGAAAATTTTTGTTTAAATTCAACTATTCTTTCTAGAAGCTGATTTTTTTTATCATCAATACTTATCAGGGGGATTCTGGAAAAAAACATCCAAGAACACTGCCTGATGCAAAAAATAAAACTGTGTGAATTTTCAAGAAACTAGTCCAGCTGTTTTAGAGTCCAGAGAAAATGAACTCACACACAGAGGGACACACTGGCGAAGATCCATTTTATATACAATTTTTTAGATATATCCTCTAGTTCTCTTATTAAGAAAAACAAAAGATTTAGCCAATTAGCTTAATTATAATCAATATTTTAAAAAAAAGCACTCAAATGTTAATTAAAACTGAGATAAAAGGCTTTCAAATATGATTTCAGCATTTTTTCTTTTGTTTGAATAAATCTGGTTAGATGTTTATGGCTTCAGGGCAATCTTTTTGGTTTTTTAAAATCTAACAGTTTAATACAACATTTCATCAAACCTATATATCAAAGCAACAGTAACAATCTGACTACCTGATGGTGACAAGTTTGACTGACTTATATTTCTGCAAGCTTGGATTTTAATTTTGTCAGTGATAAATCATAGTTTCTACATCGAAAGATATGTCTGTGTTTTTCTGGATAGATCTTCATGATATTTTTACATCTATTCTTTACTCCATTTTGATTTTTATCCATATTCAGCGTGAAACATTCATCTGATTCTTGAAATGAAAGTTTCCATGTTGGGACCTGTATCAGCATTTCTCTTCACCAATCTCCATCCTAATAGTTTTACAACTATTCCTTGCTGCATTTTGATTTTTAAATGTTAACTTAATATCCGTGAATCGGTTTTGAATAAAATAAAGTTTTGATCTTAGACAACAACAACAGCCAGGGTAGATAAACAATAATTCAAGATAAATTTACCTGTGGTACTTGAGTTGTCTTTCCACTGCCAGTTTCGCCAATAATAATCGCTGTTCCTAATCGTTGTATATGTTGAATGATTTGCTTACGAGCCCGATAAGCAGGTAGCTCTTGTTGTTCTTTCTTTAATGAAGATATTTTGTCATTCATGTCTGAAAAATTAAAGTTTATTAAGGAATTAATTAGCAGTTGCATTTTATTTTTGTGAACATTCCAAGAACAAGAAAATAGTATTGAGGATTTGATAAGGTAATAATTGAATGCCTAATGATACATAATTTTAAAATCGTATTAAAAGATAGGTGGAAAGTGACAAGCCACAAGTTTTTTTTTTTTTTTGTCATCTTTCATCAGGGATAAGTCAATGGCATAATAAATAAAGCAAGAATTAAATGGAAAACACGGACATTTTTGCATAAGAAATAAAAGAAAAAAAAAAGGTATAAATGTTTAAACACTCTTGCATGACTAAACAGGGCTCTTTTGGAAGTTACATTCCATCCATCAACTATTAAACCTAGTGGTGCATTGGGCAGCAAATTTGTTTTTTTAATTGCTTAAACTTATGTATTTCATCAACTGTTTCACCTAGAGGTGCGTTGGGCAGCAATTTTTTTTTTTTTTTGCTGTTTCCGTAGCATACTTGTTTTACGAGAAAGAGTCGCTAGCCCCCAACCTAGAAGACCTTTTGAAATCAGTGTTGCCCTTCACCTAGATAATATACTCTCCCGAGTTAACAAGCCTCATCTGCCAGAGGCAGCTAAAGGTAGATGCAATGGTTTTCACTGGGATTTGAACTCACATAACTCGATTCCATAGTCCGATCTTTTACCTAGGGTTACATTGTTTTGACATAAATGATTGATTCAATACGAACTGGGCCAAAAGTAGGTATAAAGTTATTTAACATATTATGGTTCATTATATAAACATTCTTATGTGCTTTATAAATGTTTTTTTGTTTTACTAGCTGTGAAGAATGTTGCAATATTTTTTTACCCATGGACCCCTTTTCGCCTCTGTAGACCTCCTGATAACTATTAGTCATGAAACAATATTTTATTTTTCACTAAAATGAAAATTAATTTCATGAAAATAATGTATTCAACAACAATTATAATAACAATTACTAATAATAATACTACTAATAACAATAATAAAAATTATGGTGATAATTCTTTACCAATATCATCTATTACATTATTATTCTTCCAAACCAAAATTACAGTAGAAATTGAATTTTTAGTAATAAAAACCATTATGAGTTGGTTTTCGTCATGGATCACCAAAATATCAATGTAGGCCAAAAATCTATATTTTCTTGTGGAAATATTCTATGGATGCAAGTTGAGAACCTGTGCTTGTATTGTATAAACTTATCACAAAAAGGTAAAGTAGAAATGAATATTGAATATTTTTGGATTTTAGGAGAGAAAACATTTTTCTTGTTGGAGTCAGAGGGTTTGCCTAATGTTGCTAACCATTGTGGCTAATTTGTCAGCAATGAGACTAAAAATATTTTCTAGAAATTAACTCCAAATTTCCAGCTATTCTGTTTCTAGTTTCAAGAAACAATGGATGGTAGCAGATGCACGAAAAGATGTTAAAAAACCAAAAGACCTTGAAACCTAGTTGTAGTAAGTAGTACTTACCTGATTATTACAATTATTTTAATATATAGAAAAACAAGTGTTATTGTTAATTGTTTTTCACACATTTTTGTACCTTGTGATGAAGGTCCCCACAACGCGAATACCATGACATATTGACAACTATTTTGTCATCGTTCAAAAGAGACCTAAATAAAGCAATATATATATATTCAAAGGTGAGTGTTTAGTGTTACTATTAATTTGGTGTGACAACTGCCAGACTTCTTTGACCCACTAAAACGGCTATTTCTCATAATCCTTTCGACTCTAAGGAGCCGATATAGCGACTCTAGTGACCTAAGGCAAAAAAGACACACCGATATTTCCTCACTTAAACCGTCTCATGGAACGCATTAGAGTGACTAGTAAGTAATTTAACTAAGTCAGGATTCTAAGGTTATTAATAAAATTGCTAGTTTTACCTAAAACCATCGAGCGAGAAACCTTGTTTGAAGTTGTTGGCACAAAGAAGAGTTAAAGTAAAGAAGAAACGATAAGCATTTATTTACGTTTTTCATAAGATTCAAAACGTTATTGTTTTTAAATGAAAAAAAATACAAACTTAAATTGTTTTAAAGTAAAAAAAAAAAATCTTCTCAATTTCTTGTAAATTACTGAACTTACAAAAAAAAGTTTTAACTTAGCCTGTCAGGCCAGCCACGTCTCAACATAAACCGATTGATAAAAATAAATAATACTCGTTTTTTTTTAAGAGATTTCAGTCGTATCTGTTTTTACTGTAACCAATTTGCATCTTTATTCGGTAATTCCTACAGTTACAGTTCATATAAAAACAAACATATTATCAAGGAAGCCTCGTCCCAATGATTTCAAAATAACATTGCTTTTTACGTAAACCCAAGAAAAAATTCCAAAACTTTTTGTCAGTGATAACTTTTTTTTCTGTTCGAACTTGTCAATAATCAAAATAAACATTCTAAAATTTTAACTTGAAAAAAAAATACTTTGTTAATCAATACTGAAAGATCAAAGAAAATTAATAAAAATGGAGAGCATTTAACTGACTTAACTTCTTATCGAACGGCAAATACTTACTGGGCGATAAATAGTCTTAGATTTAAAAGTTTTGTTTGAAGAAATTCATTTTGGTTGGAACGACATTCGAATCGCACGTGTTTGTTATTTCCTTTGCATCTCGGAACAAATGAAAAGAAGCAATCTGATTGGTTAAAACATTACAAGGAATCTCATTGGTTATAATGAGTATGTTGTCTTTCTCACTTTATAAAACTTTATATCTACCAAAATGAGTAAATATTTCAATATTTGTTTTAGTGAATTTATTAAAAAGAATACGCAAAACACATAATTTGTGAACAATTATTTTTAATTTTGGGGGTGTACCAACAGCCCGCTTAGTACCCGTAATTGCCGTGGTGTGCGTGGTTGGTTAGGACTGGATGTGGATCTGTGTGTGTGTGTGTGTGTGTGTGTGTGTGTGTGTGTGTGTGTGCGTTGTTGCGTCGTCTTAAACAACTCTTAAATACACGCAACAACGAACAACACTGTTGTTGTTAGTCCTAAAAAAAGTTTTTGTCATTTGCTAGTTTTAGTTTTTATCCTTAGATACTTTGAATTTCGTGTGTTTTTTCGAGCCTAGAGTTATTTTCCATTATGTAGATTAGAAACAAAATGCCAATACAACGAAAAACAAACAAGACAACTAACTAGACGCTGCCAGAACACATTATATTTAATAGAAACCATCTTTGATTGAAGTGAGTATTATTACAGTAAATAAAAAGCTAAATTGTTTATTTTATGTTCAATGTTGAGTCGAACTGGGGGTGTACAGATTGGAATAAACTTTAGATGGGACACAAAAAGCGGGGTTACCGGCTGCAAATCGATACAAAAGACAATAGAGTTATCTTCCTTAGTTCTCATGATGGCCGCTGTTTGCTGTTGTTTCATTAAATGCACCACCATTTTATGAACATCAACAGTCTATATTTTTGTTTTCTACAAATTTGACGATCGGTTTTGTTAGAATTTAGTTGGATAGACGAATTTCTTAAAGTATTTATTAAATACAGAATGGGTTTAGGGGCATTTAGAAATTAAACGATCAGCTGTCGTTGTTTGGCTCTATAAAGTCTGAGTGCTTTTTCTTCTTTAATCTCGACTTGTTGTTCTGCTCGACTCGCCTTCCTTTTTTAATATTTTTTTTTTTTTTGCTTCTTGTGTTTTTGACATTTAATCAAACAAAATCACATTTCGGAAAGAAAGGGATCGGATTCAAATTCAATCAGCAGGTAAAACTAATAAAATACTTTATTTAAGCCTTCTTTCTTTTAAAAAAAATATATATATAGTAAAAAAGTGTTAATTGTTTTTATTTTAAATAGATGTTTGAAATTTTTGTTTTTGTTTGAACGGTATTTTTTGGTTTTTGTTAAGTTTTTGATGATATTTTTAAAAGAAACTTATAAATGTTTATTAATTTCTAATTTCTTGTTGAGTTGTTTAGACATTTTTTTCATTTGATTTTATGAGATAAATTATAATGATTATGGGAATCAATTTTGTTTTTATTTTTTCCTAGATTAACTGTTTTGTTTACCTGATAAAAATTTGAAGAGGTGACAACAACAACGGATCTAATGATGTCTGAAACGTATGTAAACACGTGAATAAAACTACGTCTTTTATTTCCTCTTTTATTCTATTTTTCATCAAATACGATCACAGACCGAGACCTTCGAGATATAACGACCATTATTATTGTTATTATAATCGAAGGTCTCGATCAGACTCTTTTAAAAGTGTTAAGATCAAAATATTAAAAAAAAGTTTTAACAATCTAAACAGTAACACAATATCGGTTCTTGATTGAGTGTTTACTGTTTGTGATTCTGTTCAGTAAGTGTTGAGTTTTAGCACCATCACCAACAATAGATTGTTGAATGTTAAAACCAATAGTTTTATTTCGCTCAAAGTGCCGATAACACTTGAACTATTACCTTTCATTATTTTTAGGGGTATTCGGGTCTGTTTTGAACAAATATCACATTTAAAAATGTCGCTCGCAAATTGTTTTTTTTCTGGTTTTCAGCCTATATAGTTTTTAAATGGTTTTCGCTCTGGTGGTCCTTTTTATACTCAAGACGAGAAAAGTGAAATATACTCTTGCAAAAAAAACAAAATTACAAAAAAAAATAATAATAATGAATTGTTAAGATAATTTTTATAAATAAAAAAAAAATTAAGTTTAAATTTTTAGGGGTTTGTATTTTATCCCAAAAATAAAAATATTAATTAAATTCCTAAACCCAAACTTAACGCAACTTTTTCATTTTTCTTGTCTAAAGTCAAAGCAACCGGCGCTGCCATTGAAAACTATTAGCAAAAAAGCGGAAAGGGCTTAATATAAAAACTATTGGTCAGTCAGTCACAATTTTAAATGTGATATTTGTTCAAAACAGACCCGAATACCTCTAAAAATCACCTATATAAAAGAGTGTTTACATCGGCACTACTTTGACCCTTATTTACTTCAAATATTTTTAATCCCAAATTTTCTTGTTTTTATTCCTTTGAACCCTACAGGACCGATAAATCGGATAAGGCAATCAATACAAGACACATTAATATTTTGGCTCTAATATGTTCCTTTAATATAACTAGTCGGTAGAATCTTATTTTAGCGTGCCTTACTCAAAAAAATATTTTGACAAGGGCAAGTAACTCGATATTTATTTTACTTCGCGTAGTAACATCCAAAACTC
>JAUZSX010287347.1:0-14660 GCA_034780655.1 Idiosepius hallami
ATATATATATTTCACGCACACACTAAAGCCAGAACAAAATCTAATGCTGAGCCGTCTGCAGCTAACTCATTTAATTCTTTCATCTATCATTACTGTAATTGTAACCGCAAGTCTTTTGCTGGACTGAAGTGCCTCATTCGCTTCAGCAAGTGTCAGCACAATGAACCTTAAAGCATCTAGACGATGTCAGAGCCTCAGACGTCAAAATCTACAGGAGAGTTTATATCAAGTGGGATTCAAGCCGGCAGACCAGATCGTGCGAAAAAAATTGTTTAAAAAATAAAAAAAAACCCTAACGACTGACCCTCAACACAGTTATACGTCCATGTTTCTAGTGGTTCTTTTGTTCGCAGGGGCTGATTTTTTTTTCGATTATCAATTTTCTATACTTATTTAAAATATTCTGAAAAAGCAGCCTGCTATTTAAAACCACATCCAAAAACAAAGTAAAACTGAGTGAAGTTCCAAGAATTTTGAACTAGCCATTTCGGATTCAATGGGAAACGAACTCCCACTCCCCCTCTCCCTCTCTTACACACACACAAAATTCAATTTATATATAGATTTTGATTCCCTATTATTTCAATTCATATAGGTGGCATAATACAAACTGTCACAACTAAAGTTACACTAAACATAGAAAAACATAGTATCAAGACAAATATTTTTCGCCAGGAATATCTTAAATATTTTATCCTTGCTAATTGTCTTTAGTTAAAAAAAAAAGGTTTCATTAAAATCAGTTTTATAAAATATTCTTTTTGGCAATATAAAAACTAAATGAAGCTGATATGCCGTATAAGATAATCAATTTGTGCTCAAATCATGTGGACATTTGAAACATTCTTCTAATTTTGATGGGTGACTGTTTTTTTAAGTGTTTTAAACGCATGAAAACTTCTGGCTTTGTGCTACACTATTGCAATAGTTATTTCATTCTAAAACCTAATATTTTTATTAGAATATAAGTTTGTTTGATCAATGGTGTTTTGGAACAGTAACTCCAGGGGGGTGAGGGAGTTCATACGTAATCTTATGGATTAAAAAAATAAAAGGAATCTCACGGAACAACAAGATTTGAAAGGTTTTCAATTCTGATGTACATAGACATAAGTAAACATAAAAAGGAAGCAACGAGTAGAAACAATGGCGGAAGATGAAAAATATGAATAAAGTGTGCAACAAAAAATAAAAAAAAGAAAGTGAGAAATGGAGATTGGAACGATAGAAAAACAGACGTAGAAATCGAAACAGAGATAAAGAAAAAACATTTGGTAGAAGCTGATTATTTTAGATTTGCCTTATGTAAATTTGATTTATATAAATTTTGATAACAAATCAAATGTTAATTTTTAGGAGAGAGTAACGAATTCTTTTTGAAGGTGAAGATTTAAATCTATTCATAGAAATGTGTTTTATCTTCGAAAATTAAAAAAAAACATCTCAACGGGCAAGCGTAACATTTAAGTGCAACAATCAAAACCAACTTGAACAAACGCAACCAACCCCAAAATGGCTATCCCCCCCAAAAAAAAACAATCGGCTGGGCTATTCCCCAAAAAACAAACCGTCAGGGCTATCCCCCATAAAAACCAACCGTCAGGGCTATCCCCCCATAAAAACCAACCGTCAGGGCTATCCCCCAAAAAAAACAACCATCAGGGCTATCAACCCCCCCCCCCAATAACCAACCAGCAGGGCTATCCTCCCCCAATATCCAACCGGCAGGGCTATCCCCCAAAAATACAAACTGGCAGGGCTATCCCCCAAAACCAGCCAGAGTAAAAATAGGAGAATATGTATTGTAAAAAAAATGTTTTCTTCCGATTCTTTTATTTTGCAAGGTAATCTAATCGATTTTCCGTGTTATATATAAAAAAAAAAAAATCACAATTTTCCATCTGAACCAGTGAAGTAAAACCTGATAATTGATATTTAAATTACAAGACTCTTTATTTATTTATAAATATCTGACAAAAATTTACATTATTTGTCCTTTTTCTTTTTTTAATTAAATCTTTATTATTTAGTTATTCAAAGAATTCTGTTGATTATTTCCAATTTAACCCCCTCCCCTTCAATGCTGAATGTTTAGTGGGAACTAATAATAAGCGAAACAAAATATTTTTTTATTCTTTGAACCCCGACTTATCAAAATTATTAAGTAGTCACTCAGAGTCATTATATTAGAAAAACATATTAAAGCCAGTGTATTGGTGTCTTTTTAAACTTATGTTGTCAGGGCCGATATATTGGCCTATTAGGGTTCAAAGGATTAATTAGTATATAAAAAATAAAAATATATGTTTCTTTTTAACCCAGAGCTGCGTTAGTTTTTTGGTAATTCATTTATTTCCATAGGACAACTTTCAAGTGATCTTAACGGACCACTTATTACTTATCCTTAACAACTAGCTTTATCAGAGTTGTTTCCTATTATTTTACTTTATAAAACAATATGATAAATGTGACATTTATATAAAACAAAAGGGAAAAATAATATATATACTTGGTGAGCAGCAGTCAGCACCAAGCAAATTAAGAACAAAATAAGTTTGAAAACGTCATAGAGTTTTCTTTTCAGTTTCTAATTCGTCTAATGGCCAAGAATTAATTAAGCGTATTAAACAAGTTCAGTCGTTAAAATTCATGGCACATTAAAAGGCCAACTTTGCGAGTTGTCGAGTGACAGATTCGATTTATTAGTATTTAATTGACTTGACAGTCCCGTGTCACCATTCGTAAGCTGTATGTCGTATTAACTCAAAGACATTAGGAAAACCTAGAAGGCAATTTTTTAAAAAAGATTTTAACGGTTAATTTTAGATTATTTAAGGATGTCATTACAAAGAAACGACACGAAGAATATATGCAACATGCCTATAAAATTTCTAATAGTTTTCTCTATGGTTTTTCCTTTTCAAGTTTTAGAAAGACGTGTAAAATTTAAATAAAATTTAATTGAAATTGTTCCAATGATTGCTTAATACACCGTAATTTTTTTTAATTCCTGATACAAAACTCATTAGATTGTATACAATTACAGACATTTCATTTAGATAGATGCAAGATGTGAAACTTAATATATATTTCTAAATTTAATAACTAAATTTATTGAAAGGTTTAAATTCAAATAAATTAATATTTAGTATATATCCTTATTAAATATGGTAAACAAAACCAACTAAATTACTTTTTGTAAAATCTATAGTTTTCTACTTATTGTATTTTTATATGTGACTTACTTATGTCGTTTTATATTGTTTTGTTGATTTTTATAATCTATTTTTAAGGCAACTATGTTCTAACAGGTTTTTAATTATTGACTGCAATAACGAATAGATTATACATTTGTAGTTTTTGAAACGAAATCTAGTATAAAAACATTAGCCATAAATATTTGTTTAATTGAGACAAGAGGAATTGGGCCATAAGTTATGAAAAATATTATTCTATTTACGAATTCAAGTTTTAGAAGAAATTTTTTTTTTATAATCTAAAAGATTAGTGTTATTGATAGACGAAAATTAAAACATTTCATAACTTTAGCCAAAAACTTAAATTCAAATTCTCTTTCTCATATACGTGAAAACATTTTTTTTTAAAGATTTTGTTTCATTTTAAATCGATTTTCTTCAACAAAGAAAAAAATTATTACAATTCAAAGGTTATGCACTGAACGTAAGATTTCGAATGATATTAGGAATGGTTATTTAGCTTAAAACTAAACCAAAGAAAGTAACTAGAAACTTGATTCGGACCAGTTACAACTTTATTTTTTTAGATTTCTACTGTAATCACTAGGGAGGTATTATAGGGAGCTACACCAATTAAGAATTTTAATTACCAGAAAAACGGCTCCTCACGAGTTATCTCCAGAGACCCAAGATCTGTAGACTACTTTTGAACTGATTCGATAGGTTATCCATTGTTAAAATAATTATGTTTGAAAAATTAAATGAAATCAGTTTAACGTTTCAAATCCCAGTCAAAAAACATTACATTCACCTTTATCCGCTTTGGGCAGATGAGGCTCTTTAACACAAGAGATAAACTCATCTAGGTGAAGGGCAAGATTGATTGCAAAAATAAAACAAGGTATATAGAGCACATAAAAATGGCCTTGTGCCTAACTTGTGTTGGTGATCGACCAAGTAAATATAATATCAACGTTTTGTATAAGAGTATAAATTGAATAACAAAAGAGTTATTACCCCTATTTCACTTGGATATAGTCAAAAGGACGTCCATAGTATTTTGCTATTTTATAGCCATAAAAAGAAACTAATAGGTAATTTTCACCCTAATATCTGACACAATATTATAGACTCACAGAAGTTTGGAAAATGAGGGCATTTGTGCATGTTCTGTGCTTCAAAGATTTTTAAGAGTTAAATGTAGACAAGGAGTCAACGGTCTTTGGTGACTGTCAGTTTCTCGTCATCAGACCGAAAGCTTTAGATCTGTGCAGGCAGGAAAACTTACAGTGACCGAAGGCCGTTGACTCCGTGTCTACGCTTAACTAATATACATGCTCTATTATTGATATTGAGCACAAACTATAAAATATGAAGAATCCCCAATCTACAGATACATACATATATTTTGTGTGTGTTTGTGCGTGCATGCGTGCGTGCGTGCGCGCGCGCGCAAGGAAAAACTTTATGACATAATGCATAAATAAAATTCTCATTTATTCATCTCTCGTACCACGTCTAACCTTCTACCTTGTTAGTAATAAGTTTGACGGCATATGTGTCCACAAAAAAAATATCTAACATAAACAGTATTTCTTGGGCTTGACAGAACTAAATAATTTAATCAAACTACGCACTTTTCTCCAATGTCCGGAACACACACAGACATCTTTCTCAGTGTTTATTAATAAAGGTCTATAGAACTAACAAACCTTTCTTTCTGTTAGGAAGGTTCGGTAAATAAATGTGGAAGTTCTTCCGTTTTTTTTTGTTTTTTTTTGTTTTTTTTTAAATTAATCTCTGTGTCAGTCCGTCTGTGTCACGCTCCCGTCCGTTTTGCGTTTATCTGAAATGTAACTTCCTCCAACGAGATATATTTGACAAAAGGTTACGTGCACGCAGTGTCCTATCCTGCCAGCCTACAACTTTTTTTAAGCTTCAAATACTGTTAGTAATTGAACCCTTTTAATAATCGCCTTCATTCTCAAATTATCTAGCCAACTTGTTTTAACAATTATCGCCACCGTCCATAGGTTCAAGTAGAGATTCTTCGTAATCTGATATCCGACTTTATACCACTCCCATCTAAAACTAATCTCTCCCAGTTACCGAGGAATGTAAAATGAAACTGGACACGACTACACATGTGCTCACAAATAATAATCTTTAAAAAAAAAAGAAAGAAAAAATTACCCCGACCAGATGGTAAGGACATATGGAATTATAAAATGATCAGGATTCATAAAGTATATAAGAATAATGTGTGTGTGTGTGTGTGTGTGTGTGTGTGTGAGTGCGCACGTGCTTTTCCATTCAGGAATTAATGGGAAAATGGGTGGATGTAGTTATAAAAGGATACGATTGCTTTTAATTAGGGCTAATCGTACATCCAACGAAATTTGGACATGTGTACTTCTAGATGAAATAGAAAAAAACATGTGTATATATAATTCACAAACACATTTATCGGAAGTGAGATAGTTTGTAATAAGATAGATCTATAGATAAATATATTGGGACAGCGAAAATTAATAAATACCAATCACTGTGTACACGCACAGGCAAATATATATATTAGCTCAAATACTGGGCGTTGTCTGGTTTCACTATTAAAAACTAACATCCGTATACATGGATGGCTGACCCTAAGTTTCCTGTGATTTCCCCTAAAAGACCCTTTTCCTGGGTAGCATATTTTTACAAGACTATATAAATTAAAAAGTCACTAATTTTGTGATTTTATAGTAAAAATATGAGAAACATATTCAACGTTAAAATTTAAAATGACAGACAAAGATATATTTAGAAAAAGAGAAAGAGACAGTGCGTCCAATGAAACCTCAAATTTAAAATCTAACGAGTCCACGGCCTCAATATTATTAATCAAATGTCCCCAAGAAAGTATTAAAATTATTTTTTGATAGTATTCAGACGCCGATTTTTATTTCCATTTTGGGATTTATGGTATGAAAAATTTGAATAGGAAAAAAGAAAAGAAAAAGGTAAATAGCGCTCTACAATGATCTTAAATGAATGCATTCTAAAGACGGGTTGCTTTTATACAGTCGAGACCTAATTTGCAGTGAGATTTCACACAGTTTGGCAAGATTACATTTTGATAAAAGTTGCGGGCAACACCATCCTGATTCTTTTCTTTCCAAAGTTGCGCTTACTTCATTCTGCATGATACACGCATGGGCATTTTAATTCTTTGGAACTAAAAAACCGTTATATTGACCCTGATGACCCAACATAAAAGACAAACCAATATTTTGGCCTTTATATGGGCCTCGAAAAGAGCAGCCAAGCATAACTAGTTGGTAATTGTGTTAAGTCAGTGTCCTAAAATTTAATAGTTAGCCCCTTTCTTCGTTTCCACTATTTTCGCTGCAGAATCAGTATTCCCTAAATACATTAGGTGTAATCGATTCTTGATTTTGGACGTTAGTGTATTTTCAATTGAGATGCGTATCTAAGTTTTTGCGCCGATATTCTTTGAGTGTGAGATGAAATGCGAGTGGCAACGGCTAAATGAATCTGCTCCCTAAGGCGGGAAAAAGCGAGAAACAGAAATCTGATTTGTTCATTGTGAACACATTGTAAGTCTGTCAAAATAGCATAGAGCGATCAAGATAAACATTTGATGTTTTTTTTTTACTTTTTCGCTTTTAGTTGGTTTTTGATGTGGGGAAGGGTTGCATT
Source organism: Idiosepius hallami (assembly GCA_034780655.1). Taxonomy (NCBI): domain Eukaryota; kingdom Metazoa; phylum Mollusca; class Cephalopoda; family Idiosepiidae; genus Idiosepius; species Idiosepius hallami. The sequence goes on from JAUZSX010287347.1 coordinate 6,900, forward strand.
TTATTTTGCTTTTTTATTATTTTTTTTTCTTTGCGTTTTGAATTCGCGTGTAAATACATTCAGCAGTAGGTAGAAATCAAATTGATCGGAAAACTGAATCAACACAGATGTACATTTATTTTGATCTGAAACCAACAAAAAATATCTTTACAACACTCAAAAAAAATAAAATAAATAAAATAAAAACAGACAAATACACAAAAATCTATTCACACACCCCTCATACATTGTGCAGCGAAGTTGGAGCATTGGTAAATGCTCGGTCTTTGGAATCGTAGTACGTCCAAATCCCAGTCAAAACCATTGCATTCACCTTTAGCTACCTTGGGCAGATGGTCATCGTTAACTCGAAAGAGCAGCTCATCTAGATGAAGGGTAAACGAATGTAAAAAAGCCCGGGTAATAGCACGTAATAATAGCCTTGTGCCAAACTTGGGTTGTTGCTAACCAAGTAAATATGAAATACTCAGTGAAATAGGATGGAGATCTAGTTCTGGGCCCAATGGTCTACGGTCTCCGCGTTGGACCCGGGACTGGCTTTTTCTTGTTTCAGCGTTGGCGGCGGATCGCCGTACGTGGTCGGCAATTATTCGGGATGCGGTGAACTCGTTGAGCTGGCTTAACCGATCCCAGGTGAGTGCTGCACCACCAACAACAACATATACTCATCCTTGAATACATTCACATGTACACACATTCACCTATGCACAATCATATACATACACATATGACTACAAATAATCTATTTAAAAATAAATTAAGTTTTTGATAAAACAGCAAGACAAAGACAAAGATTAGGAAAACATTATCCGCTCTTCTTAAGCGGCTTAAGCAGAGATAGAAGTCACTCTCACTACTATAAGAAAGGGGTGTTATTCCTATCTTGACAATAAGCTGAATACTCGATTCTTCGCTAAGGCTATCGAAGGTGTTTTTATTATCACATCGTCACCAGCGTAGTGCAGTATTTATTATTCTTAAGTGGTTATCTACCTTAATAATGAACAGGCTCTACGTTGCCTAACTTCAGTGCACTTGAAGTACCTCTAATGTGAATTGACGCTATAGCGTTTCAGTATATAAAACCCCATTAATTATTCTAACCACTTTAGTATTGGCCTAAACTATATCTGCGTTCTGGTTGTTTTTTCAAAACTTTATTTTTTGTTACACATCATCAAAATATTAAAATTTTACGTGATTATTTATATATATATATATATATATATATATACACATACATACATACATACATACACTTTAGGTGTATCTAAGCGCGCAACAAACATTGTATATTGATGCTCAATATTAAATATTTAATATTGTTCTGGAGCAAATTATAAATATCTGATGGATAGATCAATATTCTGAATTCTTATCAATGTAAAACTAACAGATTAACCCAACGTTGTGTGAGTGGTGTCTAAAGGTCAACTTTTTCAACTTTGACCCTGATTTTAACCTCTAAGCAGTAATTTTCCGATTCAAAGCTTATTAAAATGTTTTTTTCCAAGTCCAACTAATCTATATCCCAAATTTAGCCATATACTCTTACATCTTTTATATGGTTTAAGGCTTTTTAAATCTATTGATTTATTGGTTTGTTCTACCTAGGAATTTTTCTACAGAGCCACACATTCTAACTGTTGTTAAATTCCTCAAGGAAAAAACCTCTTCGGAACTTCTATTCACAGATCAAGAAAATTATCCAGCGAATTGGATTTGGACTGTTTGAAGCAAAAATAAATATAGTTTTATTTTTGTGAGAATAATAATTATGATAATGACGATGACTAGCATTACTATTATTTTGAGAGCAAGGATGAAGGTAGCAGTGATCATTTAAATGCTGAAGGGAATACTAATAAGAATTACCAGAATGATGAAGATAACTATAAGTATTATCGAGTAAGATTTGTGATCCTACAAAAGAGGTTTCTTTGCTTTTTTGTTTTCTGACAAATCAACTTTTTTTAGGCAGCAAAGGTGAAGCATTTGTAAAAGGTTGGGCTCTGGGATTGTATTACGCCAGTTTAAATACTAGCCAGAACCATTGCTTTTACCTAAAGTTGCCTCGGGCAGATGGGGTTCGTTAATTCTGGAGAGTAACTCGTTTAAGTGAAGGGCCACACTGATTACAAAAACACAAGGATCTACACGAGGACGTAAAAATGACCTGGTGCCAAACTTGGGTTGGTGCTCGACCAAGTCAATATAATGTAATAGCAACCTTTTTGGGTCAATTAATAAGAATAATCAATATTTAGTAAACCTTTTTTTCTTCATCTAGTTTTTTTAATAGCACACTATGCGCTATTTATGCTTGAAGGTATGTGAAGATTAATACCTTTCCCCAATGGTATTGGTTCAAATGCGTACAATTACGAAAGAACTAGGTTTCGAACTCTCGTATTATGATTGTAAGTTCCGACTGCCTATCGACTGTCCAAAGTACACTTCGCCAGCGACAAATTACAATTACTATCATATTCATTATTTATAGTGGTAATATGGATCATAGGACTTAACAAAATATATTCTATTTAGAAAAATTGTTAGATCATTCAGGTTTAGTCAATTGTAAATTTGTGTATTTTTCTATGAGGTTCATACAAAAGTAATATCTGATTTAAATTTTTAGGTTTATTACAGTATGTTTTAATTGATATACTATCTTCGTATGGTCTATTTCTAAATATCATGCAGTTTCCTTAGTGATAAAACTTGGAATACATGAATTAAAAATTTGAAACTAGCTGGAATCAAGTCTCTTTAGACGAACTTTTATTGGCGAAGGTTTTAAAATGAATTTACTACTTGGGAAATAGGAAAACATCCCCTACAACCTCTTTCCTTCACTACATCTTTCCCATCAGTACTTTCAAGAAGTTTCACTGCCAAACTGACATTAACACCTTTAATGAAAATAGAGTAATACACAAATTATGTACTTCTTAGATGGAACAATGAAGAGCGCCAATTGTTTGAAATGTATCAACGGGACAACTATTAACTTATAGAAAATCATTTAGTTTAGTCAAAGAAATATATTACCACTACAAAACTATGCAAAATTATATAAGCAATCTTACGCATCAATTCTAAAATTATGAAATCACTTTTGCAGCAACTCAATTACAAAATCTAAAATGACTAAAACCTTTGAATAATTTCATTTTTTTTTTAAAGTTGAATCTCCAAAGTAAATATATTTTTAGAATCTAATGCAAAAAAATAAAATAAATAAATAAGCAGCAATAGAAAAAAATTGATCAATTGATTATAAACATTAAGAATAAAAATAGTAAAAATAAAGTACAAATAGAAATTGCTTTAAAAAATCTTAGATAGAATTTAATTAATAAAAAAGAAAAAAATACCACTTTAAAAGCACATAAAATTCACCTTTGAATTGAGGAGTGCCAAAACCGCTGACTTTTAAAAATCTAACACATTCTGTTTGTTTTAAAGAATTCTTCGCAACTAATGTTTTCACCACGTGACTTTTGGGGGAAAGTTTTTAACAGAATTTTCTATGAAATCTTAAAACATTTTTTGTATACATTGCTGGTCTTGGAGTCTTTTTGAATTATAAAAAAATCGGAGGAGATTACTTTTTAAAAGTAAGTGTTTGGAGGGGACATTGCTTCTTTCGCCTCTGTTGCAATTCTGAAATCTAGAAATTCAACTCCTACTTGAGCCAACATCAAATGCATCAGCTTCATAATCATCCACCAGAGAGCATCGATGGGTTTAATTATCTCTGCAAGCATGAATTCAATGACGCTTTTTTGCTTCGGACGCACGTCCATGGCAATGGCTGCCTTATGGTCTCATTCCGTTAAGACCTGTTATATGCAAATGTAATTTTGGGGATGAAAGCATGATTTCAATCATAATGTACATTGTAATTATCTCAGATCCTTTACAGGGAATAAAAATTATAAGTTGTTAATTCTGAATCTGTCTAGTTTAAATATTACCATATAACTAACATGTATAAAAGAATCATTTCAATGAAATTACAAAAGGAAGAATAAATGGATAGAGGGAAGATATGAAGAGTTAGATGTAAGTCGATTTGAGTATCCATAAATAAAATCAAAGAACATACAGGTATTTACAAATATAAATTTATATTAAAAAACAAAATATATTTAATTTTTAAAAAATTAAAGATTATTCAGGTGTACATTTTTTTTCATATGGAGGTCCATACAAAAGTTATGTCCAATTTAAAATCTTAGGTCTCTTACAGTGTGTTTAATTGATAAATCATATTCTAAAATCAACTAACAGACAAGTATTTACAAATATAAAATTATATGGAAAAAACGAACATTTAAACCATTGTGAATATATATATATATATATCCAAAATATAGAATTAGCCGGATTAACGAAATATTCAAAGCTTATTCTTATCAAATAGCTGTTCGGAAGTTTTTAATCACAAAAGTATAAATACAGCATAACTTTTCAAATTATCTGAATGATAATAGTGATTAAATATTCAGTAAAAAAGCCTTTAAATCATAAGAATAGAATATCAAATCAAATTCAGATCAATTTTTATCCTTCTATATTTTGAAATTATTTTCTTTGTTTACCATTAATACGCCATCCTATCACCCTTCCTATGTAAACAAAAGATCGGCAGACGATAGGAAAAAAAAAAAAAAGAAATTCATTCAACAAAACTAGAAAATCTACACATTTTTTTCCCAAGGGTAATTCAATATTTATAAAGTGTATGATTTAAATATTACCCAGTGAAAATTTTAATGATATGATTTTCAGAATTTTGGCATATTTTAAATTATTATTTGATTATAAACTGGCTGTATGAATTTGCAAGGTAAAATTATTTATTACAGAAGGCTTCTAAGTATTTAATATATATATATATATATATATATATAAAATAATTTTTGCAACCCATCTACAGGCCTGTTTTGCCGTTCAAGACTAATCTGGATTGCTCTGCAAACAGCAACCAGTCTCCCACCAATCAGTATCGAACGCGAACCAGCTGAATGCCCACCCGACGCCTGCCAACCGACCTACAGTTAACCTGTCGAAAGAAAGAGTCTTTCTACTGATGTTATTTAAAGTGCTCGGCCGCTTTGTTAGCTGAGGCTATGCCTTGTAGCACTAGTAAATAATGAGTAGACATCCAACCCGACCTTGAGAGTGCTCAATTAACTTTGACAAAGTTAAGAGCGTATTGGAATAATCATCAATCGGCAGTTTTTTTTCCTATGCATACCCAAATTTTGATTGTGGTTTGGAAGATATGGTCGAATTTTCCAAAGGCATCCTTCATAGAACTTCAAAATTTATTCAATCTACACAGGTAGACAGTTCCCATTCAGGTAACAATTTATTCAACCTAAGGTTAATCGAATGAGGTAATTCTATTTGGCTGAGATACCTGGGCCTGTTTTTCTTTTTCTTTATATAAATCAGTGTTGCCCTTCCCCTAGATGAGTTGGCTCATTGAGTTGATGAATCCCATGCATCTGGGCTTTTGGAATCAGTGTTATTTTTACACAGATCAGTAACTCTCTTTGGGCAATGAGCCTTATCTGTCTGAGACAGATAAAAGTAGATACAACTGTTTTTTGACTGGAATTTGAACTTCACTGTTCAGTCTTTTAGCACTGCTCCACTATCATTGACTAATATTAATAAAATTAGAAATTGCATAGATTAAATATAGGGTTAAGTTTGAAGTTCTGTTAAAGCTCTGAATAACGACATGAAGGTTCCCAGTTCAGTTAACTAAAAACGTATTTCTGATTCAGAAATAAATAATATTAACAAATATCCCATTTCATAGTCGCAAAAGATATTTGTTTTTTGTTAATATCTGGATGTGAGTAAACTGGCTGTCCTGGCGAAGCTTAAACACTTTGCGTAGTAAACAGGGCAGCATAGTATCCATCTACCGAAACGATGACATCTCAAAAATTAAGGAAAACAAACTGTGACTGTTATTGAAATGTTTGATCATTATAGAAATAGATTTAATTCGAGACCGAATAAACTAATATTGAATAATTCGTTTTCATTATTAGAGCACAAGTGAGAGTTGTTGACAATTTCACCTGCCGATTAATTAGTGCTATATAGAAACGCCATCATTTCCTTAACTCGGAAACGGTCATATTTGTTCATCCTCAGGCTAAAAGGATCTTTCTACTTGGGGACCTTTCAATATTGCTAATACACTTCGTATTTGTCACGTAGGCTTTTGTTTAATATTCAACTTATTGTATGTCATTAGTGCTGGGAAGGAAATTCGAGCGTTGTTATTGTTGGAGTTCATGCAAGTTCTCTATTGACCCCTGACCTTTGTTTCGCTCACAAAATTAACCTTGTTTGGCGCCATAAGTCGCATGGCTGATTAATAACACAATTTATATACTGCTACTCGAAGGAGTAGAGTTGTTGAAGAGCCGAAAAACTTCCTTATTGATAGTATTGGTAATTTTGATAAGTCGGGGTTCAAAGGAGTAAAGAGTACTCAATGAATATCTATAGCTATTAATCCTTTGAACCCCGACTTATCAAAATTACCTAGTAGTCACTTAGAGTCATTATATTAGAGAAACAAAGCCAAAATATAGGTGTCTCTTTTGCCCTGTGTTGTCAGGACCGATATATCAGCCTCTTACGGTTCAATAGCTTAGACTTTTTGTGCAAATTTTTTATTTAGATTACGTTGTCATGGCCGATATATCGGCCGCTTAGGGCCCAATGATTTAATTTTTTTTAACGATAAATTTTGATTTCCATTCATAAAGCCTGAGTTATTGTTTTTCTTTATGTGGTTCCCTTGTATTTATTCCAGTGTCTGCCTTTTTTTACCCTTAATGACCTCAAAATTCTTTTCAGAACCAAAGTACTAATCCCTGTGGCATTGTGAACCCGTTATTTCGCTCTATTTTGTTTCTTCGTAAAAGGGTTACCCATTCTTGCATTCCTTTTCATTAGGTTTTTCATTGAATTTTCCCAGACCCTCATAGGTTGACATATAAAAGGGAGTTCATCTATAAAAGAATTACAAAGCCATGCATTCCGATGAGAAATCTAACCAGATTGCTTTTTTAGGCGTTTATCCCTTTAAACCCTTCTATGTGAACAATTCAGGTAGAAACGAACAAAAAGATAAAAGATTGTATAGGTTAAAAACGCATCAACAAACGACGCAGAGTTGTTTTTTTTCTGTTATGCATGCCTGATCACAATTTAGATTCAAAAGCGTGTATTCGATTTTTACGGTCTCGTATCGACCAAATTGATTGATTGTAATTTATTCACAGAAATATGACTACAAAAGGAGTAAGTCTTTATAAGCAAGTAATTAAATGGGTGCTGGCCTCTAATATCATGGATGATCATAGTAGTATTTTACGGTTGCTTTGTAATTCGCCTGAAAAAGATGTTACTTTTAATTTACATTGCCCGTTTGGCGCTTTTGCAGAACAAACAAATGGAGAAATTCGCCGAATTTTTTATTTTTTTTTAGTCGGAGACTGGTTATAGAACAGCACCCGTTGTAAGAAAATAATTTGATTGGCTAGGGCTAGAGGTTAACATTTCATTAGCCAATCAAATTGCTGTCTTATAACCGGTGCTGTAGGTATGACAGGACACTTGAATTCTTCTTTTTTACCTAACCGATCATTGAAGCCACAATTATTTATTTAAAAAATATTTACTTAAAAGAATGAGAACATTTAAAAGTGAATTTAT
>JAUZSX010287357.1:0-29656 GCA_034780655.1 Idiosepius hallami
CCACGTGAGCCCCTCCCACAACCTTTTTGCTCCCAAGTCATCATATTGTTGTCTGTGAGGAATGTGGAGATACCCTCAGTCACAATTCCTGTCAAGAGCTTCCACATGATAGTTAATATTATTATTACTATTATTATTATTATTATTATCATTATTATTTTTATTTTTATTGTTTTTATTTTTATTTTCTTATGTTTGTATAGATTTTAGATTAGTGCTATCAGAATCGGCAGAAAAGAAACAAAAAACCAAGGACTTAAATTTAATTCATAACACTTTCGATATTACCTTTTATATTTTTTTTACTTTGTTGACTTCATTCTTTAGTCAAAGTTTTTTTTTTTTTCTTTGCGATGATCGTAAATTGCTACCAGTAAAGCAATCTAGACTTTGGCCAGAAAATATTGCATTTTAAAAAAACTTTCCAAACAGTATCAATAGTCTCAGAGGAAATTGATAAGAAAATCAATATTTTCTTCTAAATTGTAGGAAAAAAAATTCTTTCATCTGATAACTCAATAATTCAGTTTGTAAATATTAATAAAACTCTTCGTCTGAATTTGGGGGATATGTTTTGATTACTGTCAGAATTTAAATTATTTGGACTTCTATCTTAAATATATTCACAGTAGATAGGGTGTTTTTCGGTTTTTAAGACGAGTTTTCGCAACAATTCTAACTATTTTGACTTTTATTCTCATCTTTATTGTTGTATTCATAATAAGTATTGCTTGTCAGAATTTTTAAATGAGTTTTGATTATTCTCATTATTTGAAATATTTTGACTTCTATTGTTCTTTCTTGTTATATTCACAATAAAAATTGAACGACTTAATTTGTAAGATGGTTTTTGAAGATTATAGTTATTCAAATTATTCGAACATTTTCTCTCATCTTTATTAGATTTACAACATATTGACCAATGTTCAGTCTGAAACATTAAGAGTTATATTCGAGTTCTTAAAAAAAACAACAACCATATATTATGAAAACCACAAAGCGAAGCTGGAATCAAACGCGAAAAGTTCCAAACTGATGATGTGGAATAGTGTAATGATAACTAATCAAAAAATAGAAATCTGATGATTAATTCAAATCTTTAATCCCCTGGACGTTGTAGATCTACCAGTTTCGTTTGATAAAACTGTAACTGTAACTGTACGGGTATTCCAGCTATGGGTTAAATAGTGCAAGACCTCAACGGTGGATATGGCGGATGATGTCTACAATGACACAACGGCACAGAAGGCGGATGAAGGCTGCAACAGAGGATAGCCTCCAGTATTTGTCGTTCTCCCCATGCCATTGGAACCAGGTCATCCTCTGCCAAGGGTCCGTGTGTTGACTGCAGGTGCATTAGTCTCCCCACGTTAAAAGATATCACGCGCAGGCGTCTTCTCGAATGGATCCACAGGGACCAAAACGGAGGACAGTCATACTCTAACACAAGTGACTGCCGATGATGATGGGTATACTGACCTCCGCTAACTGAACTACTGAACACACGATTTAGTGGCGAGTCATATGGGAATTTGAACTTTACTAGCTGTCCGTTTAAAACAAATATTATTTGAAAATCTTAAGTATTCATGTCATTTAATACATGTTCACTGATGGAATCGTGTCTCTTTGTAAAAGATCAAAAGAGAAAGAATTACAAACTGAGCAAATGACGGCAAATACGACTTTCAATAATCGCTGGTAATTTATGGATTAGATCTGCGAGATTTTTGTTGATTGATGTTGAAATATATTCAAAAGATCTTATTTGGCTACTTAATACTTTTAATAGGTGGCGAGGTGGAGCGTTGGTAAAAGCTCAGACCATGGAATCGTATTACTTGAGTTCAAATCCTAGTAAAAACCATTGCATCTACCTTAAGCTGCCTCGGGCAGATGAGGCTCGTCAACTCGGGAGAGTAGCTTATCTAAAGGGCAACACGGATTCCAAAAGGGCAACATTAATTTCAAAAGCCACCCCCCCAAAAAAAAAAAGAAAAGAAATGAAAGGTCCTCCAGTTTGAGGGCTTGAGCAAAGGGCTAGCAATTCTTTCTCCTAAAAACATGTATGCTACGGAAACAGCAAATACAAATTTGCTGCCCAATGCACCACTGGGTGTAGAGGTTGATGGATGAATACTTTTAGTAATAATGCGTTTTCAACTCAAAGCGCACATACATACAGTTCTCCAAGTTCCTAACCAAAAGACCCGCAATAGCCTCCCCCTCTCTTGAGTAACAGCAGTGGCTGTAAGGTCCTAATATGACAATTCTTTCAAGTTATTTACCCGGAAGTAGCCCCACAGAAACGGAAGAGGAAATAAGTAAAAAAGTGGGGGAATGTACTCATACGTGGGTTTGACACAGCGAGAAGCAGATGCACAGAGGCGGCTACTCTGAACCAAATTACCCTGATAGTTTCTCCGTTTATCGTTTATAAAATAAATTTAATAAAATTTCGCTTCTATTTTTTCAATTCTTGCAAATCTATGCTAAAATATAGCAACGTGTTTCGTTTCTATCATTTATATAAAAAAAAAAAACAGAATGCCTTGCTTGTATTGGACCATGTATCGTTCAACTCTTCAGAAAATGAAACCACAATAGATTTTTTTATAAATAAAAAAAAACGTTTATACGTATACCTCTTCAAAAAATAAAACCATAATAGTTATTCTAAAAAACTATTAAGACCACTAATATTTACTTACGCTCTGTACTGCTTTTCTATATAATAGGCTTCCTTAACTACTCTATAAAAAGCATAGAAATCAAGTTATAAAAACGAATTAGAAATGAATTTAATATAAAAAAGGGATTAGAAATGAATTTAGAGAAAAAAACATTAGAAATGAATTCAGCATAAAAAGCATTAGGAATGATTTTAGTATTAAAAAAAAATAAATTGCTGTTTCCGTTGCATTCTTATTTTACGAGAAAGAGTCGCTAGGCATATGCTAGACCCCCAACCTGGAAGCCCTTTTTGGTCTTTCGAAATCAGTGTTGTCCTTCATCTAGATGAGATACTCTCAGAGTCCCATCTAGTCGATGCGGCAAAAGGTAGATGTAATTGTTTTGACTGCAGTTTCATTTCAACAACCTTTACATCCAGTTGTGCGTTGGGCAGGACATTTTTATTTGCTGTTTCCGTAGCATACTTGTTTTAGGAGAAGAGTTGCTAGCTCTATGCTCAACCCCCAAATTGTATAATAGGCTTATTTAATTTAGTGGCAAGTGTCCGGCTCCCGGGCAAAACCGTGTAATACTTCTAGTATTTGATAAATATTATTATTTCATTCAACGCGGTAAACCATGCTTTATGATTTTGTTTCTGACATTACCCAAGTTAAGAGGAGGAAGACATTTCCATATCTTTGGCGTGATTGGTAACAGATGCATGCAGCAAGCAAAGCATAAGTGAACAAAAGAGGAAATGCCTAATGCTGAAATATTGGATGATATGATATGAGCTTTCTAAAGCTGAAACAAAATCCTCTTTCCTTTCTCTTTCTTCCCTGTTGCAGATCACATTGACTTCCTACTTTTGACCTTTCTTCATTTTCGCTAGATTTGAGCACATTAGTCAGATTTTGAAAATGAGGCAACTATAAGCAATCAGGGTTTACCGACTTCTCATCACCCGACAACTCATCACGGTCGATTCTTATCACGTTGATTTTCATCATGTGAACAATTCATCACCCCAACATCGATAACTTTCATCATCCCAAAGAAAAAAGAAATTACATTTATTCTTGTAATAATGTTAATTATGTAATTATGTTTTCATTACATTAAATTTTTAGCCTCTTTGATAATTTGAGGGTTATTTTTATGAGAGATTATTAAAATCTACAAAGTGAATATCAATCATCACTTTTTTATAAAATAAACAATAAAAAAATTATTTCAATTAATTCATTTTTCAATTTTTATGTTTAAAAATCTAAACTAATTTCTCCAAATAGTTTCATTTTATTTTAACTTAATGTTACCAAACATTACCGAACTTAAATTTTAAAAAGTCCAAGTGATGAGAAGTCCAAGTAATGGAAAGGCTCGGAGTGATGAATTGTCAATGTGATGAAAAAAACATGTGAGGAAAAGTCTAGTGATGAATAGTTGAGTGATGAATCGCCAGGTGATGAAAAGACCATAAACATGCAATCAGTGACTATATAAGCAAATTCGTCATTTTAGGAAGTTTTTTTTTTTACTGTATATCAACATTTTAGGTCATTTAATGCCGAGATCTTTTTTTCAATAAACTTTTTTTTGTCCTCACAGTTTTTTTTAATAACACAATATAAACTATTTAATCCATCGCTGGCTCAAATGTCAATATTCATACCTTTCCAAAGTTCAATTATGAATATAGGGAGTCAAAACAGATACTTAGGGGCCTGAGAAGAAATCAACAAGTATATTATTATTATTATTATCCCTCTGAGATGGCTGGGCCTAGCATGCTCAAACTTGGTGGGCTGATAGAGGACATGGGAGAGAATGTCCCCGCGAAGGAATTTTTTCAATCCGTCAACATACAAGGTGTCCCAAAAGTTTGTGAAAACATGGAAACAATAACTAATTTCTAGTAAGTTGTCCCAAAAATGTGTGAAAACATAGAAAAATAACCTTTTTCTTTTAAGTTGTCCCAAAAGATTGTGAAAATATTAAAAAAATACCTTATCCCAAGGCGAGCGAAGTCTTGGGGGTATGTCGCACCCGTTGTTCCTGCTCTCGTGTTTGCTGCTCTCTTACATTCTTACATTTTCCTAATGGAGTTATTCAAATTTGTTTGCATTTATAACATTTAAACTGATAAATTTTATGACATATTTTGTTCTTGTATAAGTTAGAATTTTTTCTTTGCAGACTCTTGAACCAGATCCTATTTTGAAAATGAAGAGAATTGTTGGATTTGGTGGTGCTAATCATAACCAGGTAAATCTACCTGTACTCATAAGATTATTTTTTTTACATTGTTGTATATCACTTAGAAAAAATATTCATTCTAAGATGAAAAGTCAATGATATACGATAAAGAGTATTAGCCTTTATTTTGGACTTTAGTCCTCATCTTGGTTGTTTTTTTTCGGATGTTTTTCTCACTAGGTTTTGGCTAAGTTCACATCAGGTTGTCTTCAAGTGATTAACTCAGATAGGAATTTAATCCATCCTAGAATCTTGAATCAAGATTATTAAGTATTTCTTTCCAGGGAATAAAAAACAATTTTTTGTTAACCTTTACCTTTTTTTAAAAAATTTATTTTCTATATACTTATAATAATCAGATCGTCATGTTTGTATAAGACCCTACATCCTGTAGCTCTTTAGAAAATAAAACCACAATACTTATTAAAAAAACAAAAAAAAATATCCTTTTTATATGTAGAGCTCTTCGGAAAAAGAAATTACAATAGATTCAGACCACTAAAATTTGATTTAAGTTTCTTTAACTACTCTAGAGAAAAAGTTTAGAAATGAATTTAGTAGAGAAAAGTAATAGAAATAAATTTATTATAAAAAAAGCATTAGGAAAGAATTTAGTATTACAAAAATTAACTGCTTTCCTATTTTATAGGCTTTTTTAAATAACTTAGTGGCAAGTACCTGGCACGCAGACAAGGCTGGCCAATAAAGCCAAGACTACATTGCTATTGAAAATAAAAAAAACAAAAACAATGGTATTTTAATATTTGGAACAGGAAGATAAAGCCATGAAATTTATTCTTTGAAATTAGAAAGTTATTCAAATTCCCTAAAACTTTATAGCAACTACGTGTCGTTTGAGGAGGGGGAGCTCTTGTATATGTGTTGCTATTCAATTCATAGTAAGTTTTGTCACGTGGATATTTCGCTGGGTTTGTTATTTGAGTGACAAGTTCTCAGGAAGCATGTGTGGTCATTCAGTGCTTGGAAGGGGAAAATAGATGCTGTGCTGCTCGCGTGCTTAGATGTTGTGTTGTCGACAGCCAAACTTGAACTGTCTTACTTGTTTATAGGTTTAAATCTTGCGGTGAGAAATACCCCTCTAAATCAGTCTAGATAATCATAAACTGGCGTCGTAAACGAAGAGTTGTCGTAAATGCTCGTGTGGTGAAACCTGTCTGCTACATCTTCCATTAGGGAATTTGAAAATCCTGTAGCAGTCTAGGTTTAATTTTTTGTGTTCTCTTTTTTTTTATAGTTGTTGTGGACTAGAGATAGCAAAACTGTGGTGTATCCTTGTCAAAGTACAATTGTGGTTATGGATGTAGTTAGTCATAATCAGCGGTTGTTTATTGGTCACACAGATAAGGTGAGTGAAATTTTCATCTTCCACATATCATCTGTTCATCTAGGTATAATAAGATTTGTGTAAGAATCTTTTTTTAACCACTTGTGTATGGCATTTTTTTATAGCCAGACATATATATAAACGACATCTTTCTTTTTGGCAAGACTAAAAAATTTTAAGTCATTAAATAATGAAATTTTAAGTGTAACTCAAATTCTACCTCTTGTCTTTTAATTGTAAAGGATGCAGTGTGTAACAACTGCTATCAAGTGATTACATCATTGTGATATCGCATATCTAGCAATATTGCAGAAATGTGAATCATTAGTTTTTTTTCTTTCCAATGGTAAGTCAGTTGCAAATCTTAGTAATTGATGAACCTGTCTTTTTTTTTTTGTTTTAGGTGTCCTGCCTCAGTATTACAAGCGACTCTTCTTTACTTGCTTCAGGACAAACTGGAGTCAGCAGTGAAGTTTGTATTTGGAAATTTGAATCTGGGAGTTGTATTGCCTGGAGCCAAGCTCACAACCATTCTCTTAGCAATTTAAGGTATTAATTTTTTTTGATTTTATTTTTGTTTCTAATTTTAGGGTGTCTAAAAAAAATGTACTCACCCTTCTTTTTTTTTTTTTTTGTCCTTCTTCTTCATTCGAAGTGTGGGTACTTTTTTTTAGACATCCTGAATAAATTGAGCACTTTATTACTTTTTTTTTAAACAATTTATTATTTTGCTTCTTTCATATTTATATTTGTTAATAATCATAATAAAACTTTTATTCTTTGCTTATTTTTCAGTTTTTCTTCCAAAGGCAAAATTTTGTGTGGAATTGGGAAAGATTCTCAGAATAGAAATGTAAGACTTTGTTTTTTCAAATATATTTATATTCTTCAAATAACTCTAGACTTTAAATTCAGTTGGGACTCTTCAAATAAAATGGCTTCTACTCAAAAAATTTCTCGTTCATTAAATCATTCACATTAATGCTTTGATTAGATTTTGCTGCTGTACATACATTAACAGTTTTGTGAAACTTGTTGAGTAAAACATGTCTTATCAACTCCTTAGATGGGGATAACATAAGTGCCAAGAATTTTAAATGATAAAAATGGGACTATGATAATTTGAAAGAATTTATTCATAGAAATTCATTACAACTATAAAACAATGTAAATCATTAATAAATACAATTCATCTTAAAATTCGGACATTACTTTTGCACCCAGGTAATATTTATTAACAAATATTTTTTGTTTATTAACATTCTTTTTTTTAACTGATAATCGATGAAAATAGATTATCCTTGGATAATTATTTAATTTCATTAACTTGAAATCATAACAGGTTCAATATGTATATGCTTCTCTAATAAAGAGTCCTCAATTGAATAGCCTCTCCTTATTTTTAAAAAACATGTAAATATTTAAATTTTATTCAATAATATTCTTAAAATACATTTTAAGTTCTAAAGCATTGACTTTCCCTTAGCTAAGGTATTTTCTCTCTTTTAGCTTGCTGTTGTATGGGACACTTCTCGTGTAAAACAATGTGAGATACGTGTCTTAGCCAAAGCTCATACAAACATTGACATTCAGAAAATGATTGTTTGTCCATTTGATGAAAACAGGTAAGTCAAATATAAAACACAGGTTTTTTTCCAAGAGTAAAGAATTCTCATGGTTCCTCAAAGAATAAAGAATTCTTGTGATTCTTAATAGAACAAAAAATTCTGGTGCTTTCTTGAAGAATGAAGAACTCTGGCACATTCTCAAAGAAGAATTATAGTGCATTCTCGAAGAATGAAGAATTCTGGCACCATCTCAAAGAATGAAGAATTCTGATGCCTTCTTGAAGAATAAAGAATTCTGGTTACTTCTTGAGGAATGAAAAATTTTGGTGCTATCTCAAAGAATGAAGAATTCTGATGCCTTCTTGAAGAATGAAGAATTCTGATGCCTTCTTGAAGAATGAAGAATTCTGATGCCTTCTTGAAGAATGAAGAATTTTGATGCCTTCTTGAAGAATAAAGAATTCTGGTTACTTCTTGAAGTGTGAAGAATTCTGATGCCTTCTTGAAGTATGAAGAATTCTCGCACCTTTGCAAAGAATGGAGAATTCTGGTGCCATCTAAAAAAAAATGAAGAATTCTGGTGCCCTCTTGAAAAAAATTAGTGTCCCTTGCCCTGATGTGGACCTTTGACGGCTGCCGCCTGTTGTTTCCTCTCTAGATGGAGCGTCACTACTGGCTAAAAATAATTCCCAAATATTTTTAATGCAGTTTGAATATTTTCTATTTACTATCGTATTAGAGAAAAAAGTTTTATTTTGACCCTTCTTATTTTTCTAATTCCTAGATTGGTATCGTGTGGGCAAGAAAATATTCGATTCTGGCGTCTGAAGGGGCATTCTTTGTGTTCAGTTGCTGTTAACATTGGAGAATATCAAGAATCAAATTTTACAGACTTAGCCTTTATTCCTGAAGATGAACCAAGCAACCAAAAATTGTGAGTTACTTTCAATTCTTTTAGTTTCGATTCGAAATCTTTAAAATTTTTCTTTTTTCAAATCGATTTATAAATTTCATTGGCGTCAACCTTAACCCAAACTCAGTGGTTATCAAAGTGGCCGTTACTGCCCCCTGGGAGCGATATGAACTTTAAGGGGGACGCTGTCAAGTAAGTAGTTGGATGAAGGGACGTTAAAATTGTGAAGGGGGCCTTAGGGCAATTAAACTTATATGTGATATCAGTGTTTATAAAGGTTCAAAAACAGGACAATTAAATTAAGCGTTCCCCGGTTGCTACGAATAGACGTTCGTGCCTGTATACTTCCACCATATATTCTCCGATATGAAGTCATTATGTCATTTGTTTTAGGGGGGGATGGTGGCATTTTTGTCAAGCGACGAAGGGGGCGTTGGTATTTTCGTCCAACGATGAGGGAGGCGCTGGCAAAAAAAAGTTTGAAAACCACTGCCCTAATCGTTCGGCATAAGATTTTTACAGACATGTAATATCAATTTTACTTATGGACATTTCCTGTCCAACCAACCTATGAATAACCTCACAATATCTCAATTGAATTTTATTGTCTGTGTCTGAAAATGACTTCCTGACTTGAATTTTTTCCAGGCTTCAAAAGGAATAGAAATTCTATTTTACCTATAATTTTTGATGACACCACGGTAGTAAAAATAGTCTTGACACGTAATGCAAGAAAGCCATTTTTTACAAAATATATAGGTGTTTAACATGCATGTGCATGAAAACAAAGCATTTTTCATAATTAAAACAATGTCTCAGATTCCTCAACTCTTTGTCCTCCCAAAACAACTCTATCCATATAAATTCCAATGATCTTTTCATTAAATCATTGCTTTGTAATTTGCTATACATTATCTCCCTAATTGTCTCATATCAACATCTTTTTTCTTCCTCCCGCTGAACACAAAATGCCATATTCCCTTCGTCAATGAGTTAAATAGCAAACATTGTGTTATTAAAAAAACCAAAACAACTGTGTATATACAATGATTGTTCTTGGCATTAAATGACCTAAAAAGGTTGATATGCCATAAAAACACCAACATACAAACAAGCCTTCATCTATGAGTTAAATAGCAAACATTGTGTTATTAAAAAACCCAAAAAAACTATGTGTGTATACAATGATTGTTCTTGTCATTAAATGACCTAAAAAGGTTGATATGCCATAAAAACATGAACATACAAACAAGTCTATATGTTTTTTGCTCAAACATGTTCCTTCTGCTAAAAAAACTGACCACTCACTCCTTGTATATCACTGGAAGGCTACAAAGTTTGCCATGGGCATCATTTGGCAATCTCCATCTTTATAATCAAGCCAGTAACAATATCGGATCAGCAGTATATTTACAAAATGATGATAACATGTTTGTCTATGTAAGCAGAAAGTTTTTCATCATAAACAGATGTATTGTGTGTAATGCATATTTGATTCTATTCCACTGTGTCTGGTTGCAATATAGAATGGTTGACCATTTCAGTTAACAAAATAGTTATTTGACTTGATTATAAGGTTTAGTTATTAGATTTGTTTTATTTATAAAGATAGGTATTTGATTTTTGGATTGTTTAAAATTAAATGCAAAAACACAACTCTTTAAAGTTAGAATCAAAAACTTAACCAATAAAAAAAAGTTATAACCTATTTTGTTGTTTATTTTTTTAACTTAATTAACATTTTTTTTAGTTGTTCCCAATGTCATTTATCCTTTCCATTTTGATCATGTGTAATTGACAAAAAAGCCAATTGAGGTGTTGTAGTATTTAACTGGGTTGCAGAAAGATGCAGAAAGTATTTTTGATGTATCCTTCCAATTTCTCTATTCATTCAGGTTTGTCAGCAGCGAAACTGGTTACATTTTGGAATTAGACTACCAAAAAATGACAGTCAAACATGTCCGTCGTCTGTTGCCTTCTGAAGCTAGAAGCACATCTAAATCAGGTTTTTTCAGACGGGTTTTCTATTTGTTCTTCTTTTAAGTATTTCTTTAGTATAACAACAGCATCAAGTCTAAGCTATTATCTGTTGGCACAGTTGGGTATCACCACAAGATAATTTTTTAAGTGAAATTTGTTTAAAAAGTTTTTATCCATACATATTTTTTTATTTTTTTTATTTTGGGAGATGCTTGCCGTTTTCTTGCTGTTATGATGGGGCACCCAGTGCAGATGAACAGCGGATCCGGCAGGCAGAGCTCAAGAGACAGATGAGGAAAAATAGATTATCCAGGAACAATAGCTTAGCCCCTACCCATTTCTGTCCTACCTGTGGTTGAGGCTTTCTCTCCAATATTGGCCTCATCAGTCATTAAAGAACTCATATTGCCAATTAAAGTCGGGAAAAATTGGTCATCCTCGAATTTGAAGGACAAACAAACGAATGCTAAAAAACTTTTATTTCTTTTGTAAAGCAAACACATGCTGGCAGTTCTCTTACTAAAAGATTCAATGTTAAATATGAAAGATAAAAATTTTGTTTTTTCAGGCAATGAAGGAATTCCCATTAATTCTATTGGTGTCCATGAAACATTTTGTGTAACAGGCTCTGAAGATGGTTACCTCTGTCTTTGGGCTTTGGATTTTGCTTATCTTTATATGGAAGCAGGTTTGTTAGAACTTTCCATACTTTAAAACCTTCAATTTTCTTTAAAAATAGAAAATACTTTTTTTTTTTAATTAGCAAGTTTTTCAGTTTTTTTTTCTTTAACCCTTTAAATCCTAAGTATAGGAAAGTCCTTCAGACACCACTGAATAATAATAAATAATCCTAAGAAACTGATGTATTGGCCCTGGCAACCTAAAGCAAAAGAAAACACACTCACACCGATATTTAGGCCTTAATCTTTGGACCCTGACTTAGCAAAATTACCAATGAGTCACTCAGAGTCGTTGTATTAGGATCAAAATGTCAGAGTGTCTTTTGTTGCCTTAAGTTACTAAGGCTGATATATCGGCCTTTTAGGGTCAAAAGAGTTAAGCCTGACTTTGTTGCAATGTTTATTGAATTGTTACACAGAGTAAAAGATGAATGATTATTATTCTGAAGAATTTGTTGAATTTTCTTTAGAAACAAAACCCAAGAAAGTAACTGCTATTCAAAAATGTTCAGTTATTTATTGGTTCTTTCCTGTTGTTTTTTTAATACTCTCTGTCCTATGGGTGTCGAGTCTATAACTTTCTATCACCTTCCTTTATCTTGGTTTTTTTCTTACTGTTGTTGTTTTGAATTTAATTTTAATTGTTGTTTTAATGCAATAGAAGCAAAAAAGAATCAAACTAAGGTCATCATCAAAAGGTCTTAAAAACAAAGAATTCCATAACGTTCAATAAAACAAACAATTTTGTACAAAAATTTGACAAAATCTAAATTAATATTTATTATGAAGCAAAAATATTTCAATCTTTGCTCAGATATTCGTTTTTTTTAAATTTGATTTTTTAAAATCTATTTCTTTATTTTTTGTAGAGCATCAAGGACCGGTTTCTGTCGTCCAGTTTTCTCCTGATGGTCTCAAAATATTGACTGGAACAAAAACTGTAAGATTCGGTTCCTTTAAATTTGCTTGCAAATCTCTATAAACTGGGACAAGTGGGAGCCATCATATATATATATATATATATATATATATATAACCTACGTGGAAATTACCTTTTCTTTTGTGTTAATTAATACAAATTCTTTATAGTAATAGTGTTGATGAAAACTATTTAGAGAATAATTAATTGATATTTTTCAGGGTCATATTGGAATCTTAGATGTGACAACCAGGAAATATAAAACCATTATGAGATCTCATACTTATCAAATATTGGATGCATGTCTCTCTTCAAATAATCGTCACTTAATCACTGTATCAAGTGACATGACTATTCGCATTTGGGACGTGGACACCTTACAGCAGGTAAGGGTTTTAATTGATCATCAATTCCACAAGAATTTTATTAATCAAGTTGTTAAGACGCATTTTTATTATATCTTCTTTTTTTTTACTTCAACAACAACAACAGCTTTTATCTGCACCCTTGTGTACCATGAATAAATAATTTTAGCTGGAAATTGTTTAAATAGTTTTTCTATTTTTTAATTAAATTTCAGAAAAACTTTTTGTTTTCTCTGAATTGGAACATCTTTAAAAAATCTTATATTTTATCTGGTGATGTTTAAATTTTTTCTTGATAAAATGGAGGGAGCTATATTCCTTGTAATATAACAGGGTGAGCCATCTCTCCTATGAAGAACAGTATCTTATGAACCATTACTTAGGCTATGGACAAATCACTCTGCCAAGTGATAGAGCCAATAGGTCATGCCATGAATAGTACGATTTATGTGAATTTACTTGTTTGTACCTTACAAATAAACCTTCTGTATATTTGTCCTACTGTGTTGTCCACTTTGGACTAAGTTTATATTAAATTTAATATGAGAATAGTCTTTTAAATTCTGATGGATTTGCTAAGACATTGCATTGTCTTCCCATATTTAAAAAAACAACATTCTCTAATTTTTGGGAGAATATAAAACCAAACCCTTAAAAAAAAACCAAAAAAAAAACTCAACTTAAAAACAATAATAACCTTGTTCATCCCCCAAAATAATTAAAGACAAACAACCACCTTGAAAAAACAAACAAAAACAAAACACAAACAAGTAAACTAGGTAGAGCGAATTAAACAATTTTCAGTTTGCTGGTTAAATCAATCAATCAATCAAAGTTATGTTGTGTTTGTGTTTTAAAAGTCAATAAAATGGAAGTGAATAATCAACACAAAGTATTCTTTTCTATTCAAATCAAATTGACAAAATAAACAAGATTAGGTTTCATCATGAATTCCTTTCTAATAACACATTATTTTTATTATTATCATTATTGATAGATAAAGATAAGGTGTTTTGATAATTAAACCAGTAAAAAGTACTAAACTAGTAAAAAAGAGTTTAATTAATAGTGTATTCCCCCATTAAATTTTTCTTTCTCTCCTGTTTTTCTATTATTATTGTATTCCTTGTATTTGGATTTTTATGTGTTTCCCTCTTTTAAGTATGACACCTGATCGCAAAACAGGATCTTTATCTATCAATATTTAAGTTTTGTACCACCAAAAACATTATCATCATCATTATTATTATTATTACTACTTTCATTTTTAATTTTATCATCTTGTTTTTAGATTATTTTTTAGGTTGTTTTCGCAAAAAATATTAACATTCCTAATTTTTTTTTTAAGTTTCTAAAACTTAAATTAATTTTGTTTTTGATTTCTTTCTCGTAAAAATCTTTTTTTTTTCTAGATGAAAATTTTGAATGTATTTTAAATTTTTTTTTTCTTTTTTAAATTAATCAGTATTTTTTTCTAAAAATTATTTATATTTTTTCAGTTGTATGATTTCAGTTCGACTGATATTTGCCCAGTTGCAATATCTAGCTCTCCTACCTCTGATGTATTTGCTTGCGGCTTTTCAGATGGATCCATTCGCATTTTTGATGTAACATCTAATACCATTCTTTATGATCTCAGGTTGGAAAAATTCTTCTCTCTTCAAAAAAGTTGTCTCTGCCTGATGTCAGTATAATATCTTGCATTATTTAGAAAGCTTCACCCTTTCATGTTGCTTCTATTTAGATAGCTCCACCCCATCACAGAGCTTCTGTGCATCCAAGTCCCATAAATGAAGTACACACATTTTTCCTGTTACTTTTTCTCTTTCTTTTAACAAAACTAGCATTTTTAATTATTCAGATGGAAAAAAAACAAGAAACACATTTTAAAAAATTCAAATTATTTTAAAAAAAAATTTAGTTTTTTAACTAAAATAATTCATATTTATTCAAAAATTGATCTTAGTAATATAAGATTTCTTAATCCATAGCATATATCAGATGGCTGTAAAAGTAATATCTGAATTTTATACAAAGACAAGTTGCAAAATCTTGTTTCTGAGAATGCTTCTCTTACCACTAGGGAAATTGCAGGAAAGTTAGACCTGGACCATTTTATCTTATCTTATCAGTGGTCATTTGTTATCAAGTACGACTGTCCTCCGTCCCAGGTCTCTGTGGGCCTTCAGCAGGGTGTAGAGGCCGATCCTAGACCCGACTATTCTTGTCTCACCTTGTAGAAGGAAAACATTTCCCGTGAGGCTAGAAGATAAGGTATAAGGACAACATTAAAAAACATCAAAAGGTTCCACAGGGACTTGGAACTTGGGAGAACAAGGCAGGGAAAAGGTTGACATGGAGAAACGCTACTCATGAGGATGCCACATGCTATAGCAACGACCTTCACCGTGATGCGGAAGACAGGTGCAGAAAGGTGAGGGCATTCGCTGTACGGGCCTAACCCAAACCCACCACCGCGTGGACCTATGCAACCATCATACGTCAATTAAAATGTGTTGAAAACGTCTCCTTGGCTTGTAAATGGGTTCTTCATGAATTGCCCCCAAAACCCAAAACCTTTAAATTGGACATTATTTTTACACCAACCTAATATATTTATAAACAAGATGTTATAAATCAATCCCAGACAATTTGCATATACACATACATAAATATGTACATACGTACATACATACGTATGAATATGCATACGTATATACATACGTACATACATATGTACGAATATACATACATACGTACATACATACATACATAATAGACATTGTTGGAAACTTTGTCCCAGGTTCAAAAAGCGTCCAAAATAATTAAAAAATTTTTTTTATTCTGTATTCATAAAACAATTGAAAAACTAAAAACAGTTGGAAAAATCTTTTGTAAAGAAAAGTTTGAGTAACCTTTTGGAATAAAGAAAATCTCATCTTACCTCACGACACAGTCTTACCATGACTGTTAGGCTATACCGTACCCTTTTACAAACTACTAAATTATTCTGACCAAGAATGCTACAAACAACTCCATCATTCTACTAAAAGGTAAACTAGTCAACATCATTAACTCCAACTCAACCATTCTGACCTGACATCCTGACCTTCCTGACAACAAAAAATAAAAACTTTCTTTTATCATCACATATTTTCGTTATATTTTATATTTTATTCTTGTCACCATACACTCATGCCCATTTATAACAAAGATAATGCCTGCCATTTTGAATCTGTCTTCCATTTTTAATTTTTTCTTTTTTCAGTGTAAATAAAAAAAGTATTGTGTCTCTTCTGTACTCTCCAAGTGGCTGCAGTTTCTATTCGGCTTGTGATGATGGGATGTTAGTTCGATGGAAAGTAATTAAGGATGAGTATAAATTAATGACCTGTCTGCCCCCAGGTTCCTTGATTAGTCCACACTCTACGCACAATATAATGACCATTAGTCCTGATGGACATTATCTTGCCTTTATTGGCCCAAGTCCTTACACCATTACTGTTATTGATTCAAATGATTTCAGGGAGGTAAGAAACATTTTTTATCGCCCTCCCCCCTCAGTTTAGTTTCAAGTATAGTGTGCAATATCAGAGTATGTTAATCATTAGTTGCTTTTCTATACCTTGCTTGCGGGATATAATTCAACAAAAGTTTCTTTTAAAAATTTCCAGACTATTGTCCTCATCTTTATTTTTTATCAGTTTCAAAATTCTTGAGATAAGGTATGATCAATCTTACAAATATTTTTCAAACTATTGTCCTCATCTTTATTTTTATTTGTTTCACTACATTTCAATGTTATACAGTTATACACAGTTCTGTCACTGTTAGTTCAAATTATGAGCTTGTTTTGTTGGATTTTAGATAATTTCCAGATTTTGCATGAAGTTCATTAAAGATTGTTTCTCTTCTAGAATCTTATCAATTTTTTTTGCTTATTTTATCAGTGTTGGGTGATTGACATTACCCATTCCACAGGCAGCCCTAGTTCCTCTTTCAAACCAATTGTGGATATAGCTGAAAACATTTTTTATACTCCAGCCACGCAGGGGCATTTACTAGTCTCAACCTCCAATAAAACTCTTCTCAAGTTCAATGCACTTACAGGATGTTTAATATCTGAGGTGAGTAGAATTTAAATCTGATTGAAATTTATCAAAAATATTTATATTCAACACAGTCGGCTGCAGGAGTTCCAAATTCTCTAGATTTTATATTCTGTGACCAACACTTAGAGTCAAAGAAAAAAGGCACACAATTAGTTCTGCAAATAAGTTATGTTGAAAAAAAGTGAATCAGGAGAGAAATCCAATGGGCATTAAGTCGGTGCCCAATTTCCAATAAAAATATCATATAAAAAGTATTTTTGTCGACAAACCCTATTTTTATATAATTTATACAGAAAAGTGGTTGAAAAGTCAGGGATCAGTTTACTTTATCTAAATAATAAGAAACTGAAACCCAACTTAATCTCCACACCTAAATTTTGTTTTTATATTGATAAATTTGTAAAAAAAAAATGCTGCCGTAATATTTGTATTTATAAAGAATATCTACATAAAAAGTTTGGATAACTTGATAAAATAGAAAAAAAAAGTGGACTCCTGTCCAGTTTGGCATATAACGGGATATCTGTCTAGTTCAGTTTGCCATGTATTTGTAGAGTGACCACTCTTTTAGAGCTTGGTCTCTAATTACCTTACTTAAATTAATAAATATGTATGGCCTCTTTTTAAGACCCAAATTTATTAAGAACTAAAGTTCTAACAAAACATTTAACATTTTAAGTAAATTTTAAAAATCAAAATATTTGATGGAAATCTAATTTCAGTTTGAAAACCTTCAAGGGAGCCTTTGTCATTCGATTGCATTTACCCGAACAGGACAAAATATGGTGACTGCTGGGGGAAAAGTCATTAAGGTGTGGGATTACCAACAAGCAGACACGATTAATCATCAGGTGAGTGATGCTGCTGCTGCTGGCTTCAAAAACAAAATCTATGTAAAGATAGGTTTTTCTCTCATTTTCCTTTTTTTTTTTTTTTCTTCATGTCTTCAAATCAAAAGGATTTTTTTTTCACTATCAGAGACAAAAGAAGTCTTTAATGATAAAAAGAAGTAAACTGTCAATAACAGAATTTTGATAAATCGATCAAAATTAAGTGCCTTTAAGATTTCTTTTTTTTTTTTTTTTTGCTAGGCAGGTTTTGTTAAAGTCTACTGAACTCCCACTTTTTAAAATCTAGGCTCTTTCCTGTGGTCATATTAGAACTCTGAATTTTGCGGCCCATATTAAACTTCCTATCACCTTTGTCTTGGTTCTTTTCTGGTGTCATATTAGGATTTTCAATTGTGGGTCCGTTTTAGATTTACTTGGTTGGACACCAATCGAAATTGGGCACAAGGCCATTTTTACATGTTCATTAAATCGCTGAGGTTTTGTTATCAGTGTTGTCCTTCACTTAGATGAGGATATTATTTACTTAATCAAGCACCAACCCAAGTTGAGCACAAGGCCATTTATAGGCGCTCATTATATCCCTGGGGTTTTATAATCTCCCTAGTTAATGAACCCCATCTGCCCAAAGCAGTTAGCATCATTTCAGATTTACAAAAATACTTAAATATTTTATTCATACTAAATTTAATAGAACAATTTTCTCCTTTAAAAAAAATTTAGAGCTCTCTCTCTCTCTCTCTCTCTCTCTTTTTATATCCTGATTTTTATATCCTGTTTTTTTTTCTATTTGTAGACTTTTATTGGTCATGCTGCAGACATAAACAAAGTTTTATTTACAAATTGTGGGAACTATCTTTTTTCGATTGGTGATGCTATTTATCAGTGGGAATATTTAGGACCAAAACCTCAATCGATCCAAACGTAAGTTGAAAATAATTTCTTGAAAAATAAAAAATGCAGCAAGAGGCATTGCTATTTAATTGAAAGTGAGAAAATTTTTTTTTTTTTTGTGTGTGTGTATATATATATATATATATATATATATATATATATATATATATACAGTTAATGCCGAAATTATTGGCACCCTTTCAATTTTTTTTTTATTAAAGTGTTGATGAACATTTATATCGACCATCTATAGATATCCTTAAACAATTATGATTTATTATAAAATATTCAAAATAAATATTATTAATGATAACAAAAAACAGCTGAATTCAAATTTATTAGCACCCTTTATCAATAGCCAATTGTAAAGCCTTTTTTTTTTAACAAAAGCTTTCAGACTTTTTCTGTACAACATTACTACATTCTTACACACATCAATAGGGATATCAAACCATTCTTCCTTGGTGATGTCTTCTAATTCCCTCAGGTTTCTTGGTTTCCTTCTTTTCACGTTCGTCTTCCCCACAGCCCACATGTTTTCAATTGGATTCAAGTCCAGACTTTGACTTGGCCACTTCAGGATGTTTATTTCATTATCCAAAAATCATTTCAACCAAAGTTGGCAGTTACATCCTTTTAACTTGAAATGGGATTATTATTGAACATTTTAACCTTCTTTTCGACCCCAAGAGGCCGATATACCACCCTTAGGAACCAAAGGCAAAAAGTCACACTGACATTTCGACCCTAATGTGGTTCTTTAACAGACCGCTCTGAGTAACTACTTGTTAATATTGCTAAGTCAGTGATCAAAAGTAGAGGTTGAAATATTGTTGTGTGTGAGCGTTTTCTTTTGCCTTAAGTTGTCAGAGCTGATATAGGGTTTGAAGGGTTAAGACAACATTATCTTTTTTCATTTTCAACATTTATTCACAGCTAATATTTTGTAACATTTACTGTCTATCTTAAAATTTTATCAATTAATTCTGTGAATATGAATTTACACCTATATGTCCTGATAATGTTTTTAATTAACTGAAACACTATAGTATTAGACTTATACAACTATATCTGTGATCTGTTGTTTTTTCAAATTTTAATTTTCAGGAATCAGGTTTTATCCTTTTATCATTTGAATTGGTTTAAAAAGATTATTCTTTTATGAATCAAATCTAATGTTTTTCATTTTGTAGTTCTGCCTCGCAAACGAAAAGATTTAAAAGAAAGTGTCTTTCAAGAGAAGGTAAGTCGTCTGAAATAAATTAAATCTTTTTTATAGAATTAAACGGCACTATTTTATAACTACTTGGTTCACACAAGAACGTTGCTGAAGAGGCTTATTGAATATCTATTGAGCCAAGATAACAAGTATATTGTTTTAAAATAGCTTTTATACAATATGAATTCTTTTTAAAATTTTATTCTAGGAAAATGTTTTAATTTCACTGAATTTTATTGCATGTGTTTAGATATGTGTGTGTTAATTTTTTGTGATGCCATGCTTTTATAGGTATGTATGTGTTTAGACATGTGTATGAATGTATATATAAGTCTTTGTGTGCATATTATGTGAAAAAAAGAAAAAGTTGTTGAAAATGTTATAAAGATTTCTTTTTCTTTTTTTTTTTTTTTTTAGTTTTGATTTCTAAAAAATTATTTATTTATTTCTGATTTCTGAACATTGTCACAGATCATTCTAGAATGCATGAAATTTTTGTTTATCTTTCTCAGGCAATCTAAACCAAAATTGTTCATTGGGGGAAAAAGAAGTGTTTCTTCTCCATCAATCTGGTAATCTTGTCGATCATACTGCAGACCACACGCCACGAAGATGTGTTCCTTTACCAGTTCGTCAACAAGATGAAGAAAAGTCGACTGCAGACAGAAATTTGTTTAGTCCTGTTTCTGAGAATGAAGAAGAGGAGGAAGTTTTAGTGGATATTGTGGATCAAAATGAACAACAAGGTGAGTTGTCAGTGGTTTTATTTATTATACTTCTGAACGTTGTGTTCAACAGTTGTGAAAGTCCACTTGTCAACTAAGATTAGTTTTTTTATTTATTTCTACATCCATAGGAAGAAAAGGTGTTCGTTACATTTGACATTAAATTTAATTTCAGAGTAAGATGAATATTTCAAACAAAATATGAATAAAAAACAAAAAAAAAATAGATGTAAGAATATCAGGATGGAGATTTATTCAGAACAAACACCAACATGTGTTTCAACTTAGAAACTTTCAAATAAGTATTTCATTTAAGGATGAGATGAGTGTTTCACAAAGAATATGTATAAGAATCAAAACAGAGTAAATAATAAATTTAAGACTTTCAGGATGGAGAATAATTCAAAAAAGACACTCATACATATTTCAAAAGAAATTTTCATAGATATAATTCATTTAAGAACTTCCCACAGAATATGTATAAAAATCAAAACCGTATAAAAGAATAGATGTAAAATGTTTATAAATGTCTAAATATAGAAACAGGTATTGTTGTTTTTCTGAATGAATCTCCATCTTGATATTTATAAATCTATTCTTAACTCTGTTTTGGTTTTTGTACATATTCTGTGTCAAACATCCATCTCCTCGATAAATGAAATATTTATATAAGATTATGTTGAAACATGTGTCAGTGTTATTCTGAATAAGTCTCCATCCTGATATTTTTACATCTATTTTTCTCTGTTTTAATCTTTATACATGTTATAAGGTGGTCGACGTGGCTCAGTAGATAGACAATCGGACTTCAGAACTGTACTACGTGGGTTCGAATCCAAGTTGTTCCGTCTACATTAACATGTTGACTAATACCCTTGGAAAAGGTATGAAGCCCTATCTTATCTCCAGCTATGGGTTAAATAGTGCAAGACCTCAACAGTGGATGTGGCTGATGATGTCTACAATGACACAAAGGCACTGAAGGCGTCAAGGCTGCAACAGAGGATGGCCTCCAGTTGTCGGGGTTATCCATGCCATTGGAACAAGGCCATTCTTTGCCAAGAGTCCGTGTGGTGACTACAGGTGCATCAGTCTTCCCACAAAAGACTTCACGCACAGGCGTCTTCCCAAAAGAAGGACAGTCATACTCGACCACAAATGACCGCCGATGATGATGATGATACATGTTCTATTTAATTCCACAATAACCACTAACAATAATAGATGTAAGACCATTGACTTGCATCTAATTTCCATCTATTAAGGAATGACTGTTCATTCAGTATCTGTCAGAAACAAGTCAGAATAGAATAAAGAAAATGTTGTGCAAATAGCAATAGAAACAAGTTAAAGAGTCTAAATAAATGATTAATGAACTTCTATTGTTTTGTAGCCAAAACTGAAGGAGAAAAAGTGGAAAAAGAAAACTTTGAAGAAATAGAAAAAAACACAACAACAATAAAAGATGCTGACTTGTCGACTTCATTAATTGAACTGTATACGGATCTACAACAACTGAACATACTCTCTAAACAGGTAAGCAAAGCACAACACATAAGGGTCATTGTGGTGACACGGTCATTTTTATCAAACACACACACACGCACATATTAGTTATTAGTTTCTCGCCTGCGCAGCCATCAGACTCAGCTTTCGATCTGATGATCGTGCAGGCGATAAACTGATACTCACTGAAGGTGGTTGACTCTGTATCTTTGTTTAACTAATATAAATGCTCTATCACTGATATTGAACACTCTAACTACATATATAAGCAATCTCACTCTACAGATTAATACTTATATACTCAAAACTGATTAGAATCTATCTAATCAGAAATGGTTTGGCTTTAAATCTTTTTTATTGACCATCATCAATAAAAGAAAAAAAAAAAAAAATTCAATTAAATAAATGATAGATTTTTCCAGAATTCTAAATAACCTTGGTCTATAATGTCTCATTGTTTTTCCAATTTCAGGTGCTCAGACCATCCAAAGTAAATGTTCATAAACATTACACTCCAAAGATGCCAATCATAAAAAAACATCAGGTAAGAAATACAAGCTGTTGCTATACAAAGTATTTGATGGTCTCTGCCATTAAATATCCACATTTTGAACATTTCAGGCATCTGACTTATTTGAATATGATGTAGATTTTAAAGAAAGAACTTTCTATGGAAACTTGTCAATCATTCAAAACGATACGTAATCTTTAGAAATTGATTTAAAAAGAATGACAGAGAAAAAAATTCAGGCCAGATTGAATTAAGAAACTTGTGTGTACAGTGACAGTAGGTCTCACACATTTTCTCTCTGTGATAAATCAGGCTGACTGAAAAAAAGTTGTCCAAAATATTTCAACAGGCTACTAATTGAACGACTTCTGTAAAGTAAAGGAGGGCAGAGTTTTCTGATTGTAATAAAAAAAAAAAACTATATATATAATGTTGCGGTCTATTCAGACCAACTGTATATTGACGACAATTAAGAAATATCTTTTTTTGCTTTAAAAAAGCATGATAGATTTTTTTTTACAACATCATAGGATCCTTTTCTTAAAAGAAACCAAACTATACTCTAAGACCTAAAATTCCCCCCATTCAGTAAAAACAATCTACACTGTTGATCAATATATATTTATGTATATATATCCAAAACCCTTTATAGTAAAAAAGCTCCCCTTATAAAAAGCATATATTAATATTCAAAGAAGTTTCGGCATTAAATGACCTAAAATGGTTGATATGCCGTTAAACAGATCAATCAATCAATCATAGGATCCTGTAAATTTAATTGTCCAATGGTACATTGCAAGGTACATCAATGAGATACTTTAGAGCTTATTTCATTGCCCCATTATTTTTACATCTAATGGATCCTTTGTTTTAATCACTTTGTAATGTTATCAATGGGTTTGATTATGTAAGTTAAATAGGATTGGGTAAGAATCGAACCTGAAACTATGAATTTAATAACTAGTTTAAGCAGTGCTGTGCCTAGCCACATAGCAGCCCCAACGCAAAATACGCCTTGCGGACCCTTTACTTAAAAAAGGCAACATGCGCCCCTCAACATACTGAAGGCTTTGATCAAAGATTATATATATATATACACACATACATACATATACAAATTGTTAGGGTTATACTATTAATTAATTATTTTGGATATTTTTGTGCATTACAAGAGATATGTGAAGCCAAGGAAGGAGCCATAGCAACCCCCAGGGAACTTTCACCCCCACCCCCGGGATTGTGGGGGTCTGCGGAGGCCATAAGTACAGCCCTGAGTTTAAGAATGATAGGTCTGCAGAATTTGGTCACTAAAATATGGGCCAATCCATTGTTTATAGATAATTGTTTGTATTCGAGGAAGTTGGCATGCAGAAAAATGTATAGACTGACATGAGAATCTAAGTTAAGTATGTTAAAAAAGTGGAAAAGAATTTTTAAGCGATATTTGCAATTAGATGTCGAATAAAAAATACTATAAGAAAAGATCATTTTTGGAAGAAGAGTTAGTTGTCTTCCAAAGGCCTGCCGATAGGACAACTGAACAGGCTGGGGAGTCTATCCCCCCCCCCGGGAGGAGCGGTGTTAGCAACTGGTGAGGCTGTTTTAGTCTCTATTTCCAACTTCCAATAAGAGAAGATAAAATAAATTGAAGTATTTTGAAACTGAAGAAGATATCTTTGTTGTGTTTCCATAAATATAATTCATCACCAGCAATAATGTTACACACATGCACACACTGACGGATACACTCCTACTACTACTAGACTTATCATTGCAGTGGAGATGTTGCAGCCTATATGCCAGACCAGATCGCAGAGAAGGGTTAAATATGTGCTTGTTTTTGTTTTTTTTTTTTTATTTGTTTAGTGTTTAAGTCCTCAATTATTAAAAAAACACACACACAAAAACAAAGCAAATCCCACCCCCCAAAAAATGTTTCTGCTTAGTTTTTCGGGGTTTTTCTCTCTCTTCAGCAACAATATTACTTGGCTCCTCCTGAACAATCTGGCATGTGTCTTAAGCAAGTCCTTGGATACAATGGATATGGAAGAAACAATCTTGTTTGGAATGAAGGTCAGGCATTCTTTATTTTCATTTATTTATTATTTTTCTCTATACAAACTTTCATAATCTTTTAATTACTCTCTAATTTTGGGTTGGGCAACTGTAGCATGATATGCTGGATGGTCGTTCTGGGGGACGGGGAAGAAATGGAGTGACACCGGTTCTGAGCGGAAAGCAGGCCGGTGTCGAGCAAAATAAGAAGAGAGGACAGGCAAGAATGGGGGGAAGGTGAACAGTCGACGAGGACGGACGGGCGTCGTGAGACGGGGGCCTCCAAAAGGCCTCGGGCGCACACGTGGCGGGTGCGGGGTGCACTGCAGTCAGACCCGTCGGTGAAAAGATGTAGTAGTACGCAACAGTGACACAGGCGGTTTATTTTGCGTATCAGAGCCGGGCGCTCTCCAGTTTGGACTCATTTTACATGAACTGTATGTAGCTGTTGGTTGTTTTCCCTGTCCGTTCGTTTCTGTACATTTCTGGGCCAAGTTGGCCGTGTTTATTTTACTTCAAGTTGAAAGTTAACAAAAAAAACAAAAAACAAGTGAAATTTTATAAAGAATGAGTTTTTAAGGTTGTGAAATGTTTTTCATGGTTTATGTGTGAAAATTTGTAATAAAACAGAATTTAAACGGATTTTTTATTTTATCAAAGCATCAATTTTATATCAAATTATAATTAATATTATCAGTTGAATATATTTAGATCCTTGATGGTAGTTCCATGATAATAAAATATTGTAAGACTTTTTGGAATTTCGAACGTTAACGGATTATCCGTGATTGGGGGGTGCAAATCTTACAACTAGCCCGGGCGGCAAAACCTGTTGCTACGCTATTGTGTTCTCTCTCTATGACACATATTCACAATCTGTGAAGACAAGGACCCCTAGGGAGCTTACAGCCCCTCCTCCCCCTGCAATTTCGGGGTCTGCTGGGGCTTAAGCACAGCCCTGAAAATGACCTTCCTAAGTAGTGCATCTTCTCCGAGTTGCTTTTGTAATTTGAGAAAACAAAATTTTAAAAACTAAAATCCTTATGGTCCTGTCCTGGTCCATCCTTTAAAATTGCTAATCTTATTTAAGAGCAGATCAAACAAATAAAAAGATAAAAGAAAATCTTGAAAATTGAATCAAGGGAAGATGAAAGCAGAAAGAAAGAAAAGTTCATTGTGGACGCCAAAATAAGTGGGGCATGAAAATAATTTCTGATAAACATCAAGATTTATATGATTTCTATTACTGGGTTTATTGGGTTGTAAAGTAGGATAGTTTTCCCTTTTCGTCACTTTTTACCTTTCCAAAAATGAATAAGAACAAAATATCTTATATAATTATTATCATTATCATTAGTATTTAACTTCTCAGTGTTACGATTATTATTATTATTATTATTACTATTATTATTATTATTATTATTACTATTATTATTATTATTATTATTGTTATTACTATTATTATTCTTATTTTTATTATTATTATTATTGTTATCATTATTACTATTATTATTATTCTTTTAATTATTATTATTATTATTATTATTAACTATTGGTATTGTGGAATCTTACACCAATTACATGGCGCTCTCACACCCAGACACCAGTGATTTCTGCTGGAGTCAAAGTGACAACAAGTCTCCTCTGATTTCCATCAAGTTTCGCACCATTCTAGTCTAAGACTGTACGGTGCAACAGTGAAACACCTCCCCAGGTTTTCACACTGCTACGTCCACTTCGCTTAACTACCAATGTCCGGTGCCGGTGGTAATTCCTAAAGACAGAGTGACAATAAGTCTCCTCTGACACTCCATTTTCTTCATTATTATTAATAATAATTTTTATTGAATATTAATGAATGATAAATAGATCCATTTTCAGTTATTAAGACGGGTGCATTCCATGGCGCTTATCGCAGCTCTAGGATGTCTGGCCTGGCACTCCCTGGTGAGACACAACCCTTTGATGGGAACTCTTCAGTTAGGCTTTAAAAACAGGGACACCGGTGTGTTTTTTTTTTTTCTGTCTATAACGTGTCGTCGGTGTGTCTTTCCCTTTTTTTGATACCTATTTTTAAAGCTGTATTATTATATTTGGGGTCCGGGACATAAATCGATAGTTAAACCAGATGAATGAATGAATGAATGAATGATTACTCTCTGCTCTCTTTGACGTCTTTTCCCACTACTAAATTATTCCGAGTTTCACGGGTAACGCCGAGTTACACTGCTAGTTTTAAATAATTGGCGAGACTCTCTAGTCTTCTTTAAGTGTTCTTCTCGAATATGCTTTACCGTTTTTTTTTGTTTTTTTTTTCTTCATATCTTTTTTTATCATAAAAATTGGTACCATATTGACATTCGTACAAGAAAACCTAAAAATCCTTTAAATTTTGACTTTTAGATAGAGAGTGTTCAATGTTATTTAGGGCATTTTATGACTGAATTCCATTTAACCACATCTTGTAGGCGTTTAAGAATTCTACACACAAAAACACCGAATTTGGTTTTTGAATAAAAAGAATAGAAAAATAAAAGCATTCATTTTTAACTGTTTAATTACATGAACGTGAATATCCAAGGACATCAGTCCATGATGATGCTTTTTTCTACAACATTCACTTCATAGATGGCATTCATCTTTTTTGGATCGATAGTACGAGTTAAATTGGGGATCTTTTCTAGAAGACCCCCGCCAAAAAAAAATACCCCCGCCACCTAATTAAGTCCCCTTTCGAATGCTGATTTCCTGCCGACAACCGCGTACATTGCACCTTCATCTGTCAGACTGAACGGGTGGGGTGATCATTCCTACAGATCCTCTCCTGTTGTAATATTCCAGGATTTTGAAAACTGAACTGCGGACTTTTTGTCGGGCCACATGAGACGAACCATCGGTCAATCGGACCAAAGGGCCCGGCACTCCAGAGGGGCCCAGGTTACTGCCAATAAAATTATCAAGTATGTCCTATACAGTCTAATACATGCATCCTGACTTGGACAACTCGGCTTCCCCTGCACATCAATGCATTGGCTTCGTAAACGTATAACAGGCGCTAGTGGATGTTTAAACTTTTCTGCATAGAGGACTTAGTTAAGCCAATGTGCACAGATCACCTGTTGCAAGGCCTCAACATGTGGCATAACTATGAAATATGGTGAGGTGGGTTGTATTTTTGCCTGAAAGCCCGTAACACTCTAAGTCCACCTCTGTGTGCGTCTATCTATCTATCTATCTATCTATCTATCTATCTATCAGTTCATATCTACCCTAGGCAGTGAGGTTGGGGCATTGGAAAAGCTAGGGCTCTGGAATCGTATTACACGAGTTCAAATTCCAGTCAAAACCATTACATTGACCTTTAGCTGCCTCGGGCAGATGAGGCTCGTTAACTCTGAAGAGCAATTCTTCTAGGTGGAGAGCAACACTGAATGCAATAAGTCCAGCTATATAGAACACGTAAAAAGGCCTTGTGCCTAACTTGGCTTTGTGCTTGACCAAGTAAAAGAATCTACCCTATTTCCATCTCTATTCCGCTCACTCTATCTATTCCTCTCTCTGTCTATTCCCCTCTCCCTATTCCCCTTTATCTATTTCCCTCTCTATCTATTCCCATCTCTCTATCTATTCCTATCTATATCCCTTTTTTATATATTTATACCATCCATCTCTCTCTCTATCTATCTTTGCCTAATCTACTCTTTAACTACCCGGCTATTTCTATCTCTATTTCTATCTACCCGGCTATTTCATATCTATTTCTATCTACCCAGCTATTTCATATCTATTTCTATTTAACTACCCAGCTATTTCATATCTATTTCTATCTAAATATTTGTCTCAATTTTTATCTCTCTCGGTTCATACCCGCCATATTTAAAAATGAATGCCTCCATTTATATGTAGATGTAAGTAATATCTCTCTGGTATCCTATTCAGCTACACACACACACAAACACACACACTAACACACTCACACACACACACACAAACACACTCTCTCTCTCTCTATCTCTCTCTCTCTCTCTCTCTATCTCTCTCTCTCTCTCTCTTTCTCTCTCAGTGTCCTCGTAGTTATCTATCAATAGACTATTCATATCTTTGTCTTTTTTTTGTGACTTTTTTTTCTTTTTTTTTTTCAATATTTGATGATAGACTTCTGTGGCTTTGTAAACATTTTTTGACAAGTGATCCAAAACTACCCAGTCTAAGAATGAATGCCCCCCACAAACACCTTGCCTTAACCCACGACTGTTGTTTGAAGGTAGGAGTGGGACGCATGTCAAAGAATACATTTTTTTCCTAACTTTTCTCACACTGGTTGAATAATGAAAAAAAAAAGAAGAGGTGACATAGTTTCATTTGTTCAACTT
The DNA here is from genome assembly GCA_034780655.1 of Idiosepius hallami. NCBI lineage: Eukaryota > Metazoa > Mollusca > Cephalopoda > Idiosepiidae > Idiosepius > Idiosepius hallami. The sequence goes on from JAUZSX010287357.1 coordinate 28,949, forward strand.
GTATTTTTAAATGCTCTTAATTACTAGACCAACAAGTCTGACTGTAGTGATGTGCTAACTGGATGCAATTAAATGATTATTGCAACAATTGAACTCAGAATAAGTAGAATATTTTTTAAAAGAAAAAGCATTGCGTTAGAAGCCTGGCTGAGTCTCGTGAATTTACAAAAAGAAATAAACAGGATTGAATTTTATATTTTACAACCAAGAAACCATAAAATGTAAATGAATAAATACTACCAGTAATCAATGGCGCAGCAAGGGAGGGCAGAGGGGGCAGTTTGCCCAACGAGCAGCATTTTGAGAGAATAAAATTGATAATAAAACAATAACAAATTAAAGCTTACCAAAAACATAAATTTCATAATTGTTGTAGTTGTGAGTTCGAATCTCATCTTAGTGTTGCCAGTTGTTGTACTTGTGTTCGAATCTCATCCTCGTTGCCAGTTGTTGCAATTGTGAGTTTGAATCTCATCCTTGTCGCCAGTTGTTGTAGTCGTCACTTGTTCTGGTCGAATGTGGTGTTGTATGCGGTGTAGATATAAGAAACAAGACGACAGTATTAAGAGTTAACAAATATATTAAGAAAAGATACATAAGTAATAGCATACGGCCAGGCAGCATAGCGGCTCCTGGCAGCTATGCTGAAATCCCCCCCTCTCTCTCTCTCTCTCTCTCTCTCTCTCTCTCTGGGTGACGAGAGATATC
>JAUZSX010287358.1:0-14658 GCA_034780655.1 Idiosepius hallami
CATATTCTTAAGCATATTCTTGAAGAATATTTCCAGCATATTAAGAGAATAAAAAGCATATTTTAAAAAGAATATTGCCACAGCCCTAATCATTAACCTTTGGGCAGCGACGGTGAAGCATTGGTAAAAAGATCGGGCTCTGAAATCGTCCTACGCAAGTTCAAATCCTAGTCAAAACCTTAAATTCATCTTTAGCTGCCTCGGGCAGATGGGGCTCGTTAACTCGGGAGAGTATCTCTTCAAGGTGAAGGGCAACACCTAATGTAAAAAGTCCGGGTAAGAGCACGTAAAATGGCCTTGTGCCAAACTTGGTTGGTACTCACCAAGTAGATATAATATTATAAACCTTTGGGCAGCGACAGTGGAGCATTGGTAAAAGCAGACATATTCTTTAATAAAAGCATATTGTTACATCCCTAGGTGATAGTCAGATTGACAGACAGGCAGATAAATAGAAAGACATATGGATAGTTAGATAGATAGGTGAATTGATTGATAGATGGATCAGCAAGATTTGTGGTAATACGGGTATAAAGTTTAAAATTGCTGGATATATATATATATAACGATAGATAGATAGATAGATAGATAGATAGATAGATAGATAGATATAAATTGTTAGAGAGATATATAGATAGAAAGGACAGCGACGGTAGAGCTTTGATAAAAGCTCGGGCTCTGGAATCGTATTACGTGAGTTCAAATCCCAGTCAAAACCATTACTTTTACTTTAGCAGCCTCGGGCAGATAGGGCTCATTAAGTCAGGAGAGCAGCTCATCCAGGTGAAGGGGAACACTGAATGTAAAAAGCCCGGGTAAGAGCACATAAAGATGGCCTTGTGCCAAACTTGGGTTGGTGCTCACCAAATGAATATAATAAAATATTAAAGAAATATGTTATTTACAAATGAAAAAATAAGAGACATTATTGCTCTATAATTTTTTTTATACCAAAAGAATTTGTTTTGTTATTATCATAGAAGTTTAAAGTTCATCACTTGAATTAGATCAAATAATGTATTAGATTTTCTCGAAAGAAGATTATTATTATATTCTTTAATGGTGTCAAATTATGTCCGAATATTGGGTTTATCATTTGTACTCTATTTTTGAGGATAGGGGAGTGACAAAGAGGATGATTGAAAAAAATATATATATATAAATAAAAAAAATGGGGAAGAAATGAGAGAATGTCATTCACTGTGTAAGTTTTTTTTGGATGGTCATGGCAATGAGACAGCCATGCACACTTATTTTGGCTTGGATTGCTTCCACGGCAACTCAAGTAGGATGAGACAGGCAGCCTCCACAATATAGGTTTCATCGGGTTGCCTTGCCACCTACCCGAAAGGCATTGCCCCTTCTGTGCCTTATAATTCTAAATAATGAAATAATCTCAATTTTCATCTTCTGAACTTTATTTGATATAATCTCTAGTGAGATTTGTTTTGAAGAAATCGTAGATACATACAAGCATTTTGCAAATTGTGCCCCATATTCCTGAAATGGAGGTCAATAGATTTAATGGATGAAAAAAGTATTTATTTTCAACAGAATAAAATATTAAAATACTATTGATTTTTCTTCTCAAAAATTGAATAAAATGAATCCCATCTCAATTATTTTCCTGATCAAAATAGCTCATCATTCTAGAAACTTTGATGATATGAAAGATTATGAGTGGAAAAACAAACAAACAATAGGTTATCAAAAAAGTTTCTTATTTGAAAATTTCTCCAGGCCTACAATGTAGCAACAAGAACTTCTCTTAAACCAACAACAAGAAGGGCTTTTCCTATTTTTTCATAAAAATCTATTTCCTTATTTTCTGTAATACTTCTCTATAAAGGAAATTACATGTTAGTAGTAGTTTTCTTATTTCTTTCTTTCTTCATTTACTCCCTCTAATCCTACATCTCTCCCTCTTTAAATATTAATCTTTTTTTATTCTACCGAATTAAGGTTAGTTTTTTTTACTTGTATTGTAATGCATTAAAACTTGAATATAGAAACCTCAAAAGATTGTTTTTTTTTTGCTCCCAGAAGATTGTATTTACTATTTTTGTTATCATAATTATTCAATTTATTTTGTTTCTCGGCCTTATGAGACATGTTTTGTTAAATATAAATGGTTGTTTTTCATGTTACTGTTTTTTACACTTAAAAACAAATAATGGAACCTCAGAAGACACTTTAATGACTAGGGCTGTGACATTATTTCATTGAAAAACATGCTTGTCACATCCCTTGGTATTTAGGCTGTGACAAGAATAATCTTTAATAAAAGCATATTATCACAGCTTTTTATAATAATTAAAGAATTGAAATAAATTGAAAAGTTGCAAAATAGTGATGTCTTTGGCAAGAATAATCTTTAATAAAAGCATATTATCATAGCCCTATTCATGACCCAACAAGAATGAAGGTCACAAGAGGAGTAGATGAATATAAATAATAAAATAAGTCTGAACAAAAAAAATGGTTCTAAAAAAAACATACCAAATTCTAAAAAGAATGAAGATATGTCTGTATTAAATACTTTTTGAATGTTGTGACATTATTAGAATATATATTTTACAATATTTATAATTTAATCAGATTCAGAAAATTAGACCATACTCTTTACCAAATTTTTATTCTAAATTGTGTTTCTGCATGCTTGAATCTTTAAAATACTTTTATTATAATGTCGAGCTAACATAAAAAAGAAAAGACTCTCATATTTTACAATTGCTATACATTATGATCATAGATTAATCCCCACTCACATACTCACACGTATACCCAAACATATTATGTAGTCTTGTTGAATTTAATTAGATTATCAAAAAAAAAAAAAAGACAAAGCCTAATAATGATCAAACAATTGAATTAAAACCATAGACTGAGAAAGTACATTATTACAGATGATGACAGACAGACAGGAAAAGCACTTTACCTTAGATATTAAATTTTATTTTTAATTTTTGATTAGGTTTTTTTTATTAAACTGACCTGGTTTCATTTAATAAAATAAGCGATTAAAATATTTTTGAATATCATATTTACTTGGGAGAGCACCAAACCAAGTTAGGCACATGGCCATTTTTATTTGCTCGAAGTACCCGGGCTTTTTTAATTCACTGTTACCCATCACCTATATGAGTTGCTCTCCCGAGTTAACGAGCCCCATCTGCCTTAGGCAGTTAAAGTGAATGTAATGGTTTTGACTGGGATTTGAACTCACGTAATACAATTTTAGAGCCCACTCTTACCAATGCTCCACCGTCGCTACCCAAAATATTTTGAAATATGTCTTTAACTTGACACTTTTATTTTTTTTTATAACTGACTGGTTTCTTATATTGAGTAAATGACTTCAAAGCAAAAGAAATCATTAAATCTTGAGAGCTTTGCTTTGATAGGTAAATCCCTCATCCAATTAGCATTGAAAAGAATTCAGTACTTGAAATTTAACATTTTTGTTTCAACACTGGAAAACATTAGCATAACCCTTCATTAGCCTTCTACAGTGAAAATTTTTGAATGAATATTTGAAGCTAATGTTTAAAAGCAATTGTTATTCAAAGAATAGGAGTTATTTAAATTTGCAACCAAATATATCATATACTCTAATTAATAAGTTTCTGAGAAAGCAAAATGCTTTAGCGTTAGCAAATGATACTTAATGCTGTAATAGTTATTCTGTACATCAAAATATCACTATCTCTCCAATAACACTGATATGGAGAACAAAATTTGATCAGATAAAGAAGCCTGAAATTTAATAGGTTTCCTTATAATATTGTTAACAGCATAGAATTTCCATGTCTGAAACAAAGTGACAATGCATTGCAATCTTAAGTAGTGAAAAGCCTGAGAAAATTTTAAAGCTAAGAATTTACCTAATTTCAAATTTGATTCTCCAAATCATCATTATTATTGTATGTTAGGTATCTCTTCTTTCAGATAGTCATCCAAGATGACAATTTTCTTTTATAAAATTATAGAACCAAAATGAATTTTTTCAAGAAGGAAAGGAAATAATCTGGAATTTGATTGAGCACTTTTAAATTCCTGAGGCATAAATATTTGATGTTATCTTCAATAGTGCACATTGAACAAAAAAGTTACGAAATTTCAAATTAAGAAAAAAATAAAAACTTCTTATTTTATTTTTCATATGAACTTTTTCAACTCAAATAAAAGTTACCATGGAAGCTAATTCAGAAATCCATTTGGAAACATTAGAATTACTCTAAAACAGTACATTTCAAAATATCTCTATTATATAAATGGAACTGTGTGTGTGTGTGTTTATTCCATATAGACTCGGAAACTACCGATCAAATTCTCTTGAAAATTTCCAGGTAGTTAGAGAATATCTTTGATTGTTATGTGCATCCTTTTTTACCTCGGATTATCCTCGATAATTACCTAAAATTGATAAATAATTAAAATAAACAAAAGAAGTTGATATACGTATATTCAACTCTAGTAAGAAAATTATCATTTTTGTAATTTTCCTAAAAATTTAGAGAATCAAACCTTATTGCAACGTTTTAAAAAAGTAAAAGATATGTCACAAAAACATTATGACTGCAAATCTTCAGAGAAAGACAGAGAGAGTTTTCAACCTAAAAGTATAAGAATGATTATCTAGTTAATCTTACTTAAAGTGAAGCCAAAGAGCCTTGCGGACTCTAGAGAGCTTGCAGCTACCCCCCCCCATTTGCAGGGTCTGCGGGGGCCTTAAGCATGGCCCTATTGAGGAGTGACTGAGTATATTGAACTCTGGAAATATCAGCGACTAAATGAGGAGGAGTTGGGGAAAGCAGATTAGAAAAAAAAATTTTCATCAGTCTTACTCTCAAGGAAGTAAAAACTAAGAAGCTAAGATTTGAGGTAGTGAGTAAATATCATAAAAAAAAGTAAAAGAAATATTTCACAGAAAAATTCTTGCGATGAGTTTTCTTCTTATAATCATCAGACAGAAATTTTTTTGCAAGGAAATTTTTTGAGCTTGTTTAAGAAAACTTTTTCATGAAAAATAAGTGTTATCATGCTTTACATAATCTACTTTTAAGAAATAGATTTGATTTAGTTTTAATAGTCTCAGTTTTTAAGAATGTAAAGACATTTCATACCATAACATTTAATCACCCAATTGTTAATCATGAAGATGTAATCAAAAGACATTAAATAAAATAGTTTTTTTTTTATCACGTGGACACTTTAGCACTAGAGAAAAGAAAGTACAGGGTGATCAAAAAGTCCCTGTACATCTGATTTTTAATAAATATAGGGTCTAAAAATATGTTAATAAAGAGCATTTGATTCCATATTAATCTTAATTATTTTCACAATTTAGGGACTTTTTGACCACTCTGTATAAACAAGAATTTCTGTATTATTGCACTACAGATGCATCAGCTGCAAACTATGACATATTCTAATCAGGAATAGAATTGGACCAATCAAAGGCTTTCTTATCATAAAAGGATAAGAAATTAGTAGCATAACATAAGAGAAATTCTTAAAAGTTTCACCTTGAAGATTGTGTTTCCTCTAGCATCATGAGGTGTTTAATGAAAATTTACTATTGTCTCATGCCAAGAATTCATTAGAGTTATATTAAGACCATCATCAAATGGAGAGCGCATGCACTTATCAGGAAGATGGACAAGCATCAAGTCAAATTAATCAATGAATCAGTTCTTTAGTTTCCATTACGGATTCATTTCTAAATTCCTAATTAACTGATATGCTTCGTTTAAATGACAGAAAAACAGATTCATTTAATTGTATTAAGATAAAAATATTTAGGAAATCTAATTCTTCTAAAACTCAATCTCTTATTTATAACAGACCAAAAAAAATTGCTTCAGTGTTTTGTGTTGACAAAAATATGTTCTCATTCTCTTTCTATCTCTTGTGATTTATAAGCAAATAATTTTGTTTTCATGTCCCATGTGTAAATCTTATGTACATTTTATTTTTCTCTGTGTGTTTTTTTACTTTAGCGTGGTATATTACAATTGTTTGCAGGCATTTCCATTTAGCAGGCACTCAGATTTCTTTTAGCAGTTGCATCTTGTTTCATGTGTTTTTTTGCGTTTTTCTTCCTAGTATTACTTTTTACTATGCTTTCTGCTATTTTTTCTTTCTTTTTTTTTACCATGCTTTCTGCTTATTTTTTTTTTATTATGCTTTTTTTTTCTTTTTTTTTTACTATGCTTTCTTTTTTGGTTTCTTTTTTTACTCTGCTTTCTAATGATTTATAGTATGTTTTTGATACAGCTGTAACTAAGCTTTGGGGTATTTCAATTGAATATCTTGTGCAGTTTATCTACTAATTTAAAGAATATTTTTTCTAGGCTTGTGGTTATGTTTTATGCTTTTAGAAGTTCTGTTGTACTGGAAATTTAAACCAAATATTGTTCTGTCTATTAATTTGGGATGAATCCACTGTTTTATTGTTTATTTATAATCTACAAAGCATTTTTTTAAATATAGTCTCAATAATTGAGTTTCTGATTGACCATGGGATATTTTCATCTTCATAGTTTGGTAATTGGATGTAGTATGTATGTAGATGGGTTTATACTTAGATTTCTTTTATCTCAACTATTAAGGAAACCTAATGACTAACTCATCTACTTATGTACATCATCCTATGCAAAATTGGTAATAACTTTAGTTGATATAGGTCCTAAACTACAATCAGAATTTATATATCAATGTTGGCTATAAGTAGGATATATCTACTTGGTCAAGGATAAACTTAAGTTAAGCACAAGACTATTTTTATGTTCATTATATCCCTGGGCTTTTGTTCTCAGTGTTCTGAGTTAACAAGACTCATCTGCCTAAGACATTTAATAGTTAATATAATGTTAAGAACTCATTTAATACACTTAGAGACCAAGCTTTTACAACTCTTCCACTTTCTGTTACAGGTAGAGGAGTAACTAAGAATATTTAATATACATTAATATTTATACCTTGTAAAGATAATCAATTCAATAGAGACTTCAGATAAAGGTTCCTGAGATTAGAAAAAATGATACCTAAAAAAGGTTCAAGAAGTCTTTTTCTCCTTTTTACCATTACACCTAGTGGTGCATTTTGCATCAATTCTTTTTTTTTTTTGCTGTAGCATACTTGTTTTTACAAGGAGTCACTAGCCTAATGCTCAACCCCAAATCTGAAGGACCATTTTTAGGCTTTTGGAATTAGTGTTGCCCTTCACCTAGATGAAGCTACTCTTCCGAGTTAACGACCCCCATCTGCCAGAGGAAGCTTAAAGTAGATAAAATGGTTTTGACTGGGATTTGAACATATGGAACATGATTCCATAGTCCGACCTTTTACCAACACTTTCCCTCTCTGCCCAAGTTCAAGGAGTACATTGGCTAAGAAAAAGTTTTATTAAAGGAACAGGAGAATAAAGTTTTAGTAATCCAAGTAATATAGCTCTAAATTTCACTTAATTTTCTTAATCAAATAAACCTAATTAATTTATACTAAAATTTTTTAAAATTCGCAAATCACAGATGACAATTTAAGAATAAATATCTTTTTCTTTCTATTTTTGATAATTAGTATGTGCTCATTACATTTTTTAAACTAATTTTGCTTATTGAGTTAGAGTCATGAACACCTGTTATTTTGTTTAAGGATTAGGATTCAAAATTTCTTGTAAATAGAAACCACAAGTAATTACTAATTATTTAGTAAACATTTCAAGTAAAAAAAAATGATTCAACTATCAACACAAACAAAATATTGAGATGGCTTATAAATAAAAAGAAAATCATTTCTAATAGTTTGTTTTCCATAAAATAAATTTTATCATAATTCCATAAAAATATTTAATTATCTGCAACAACCAGAAATCTCTATAATGAAGTACAACAAACTTTTAGTGATACATGTTACAGTGTAAAATTGTGAAACTGTTTTTGTTCATTTTTTTGTAATTTTCCACCCTCGCTCAGGATCGAACGTACATCGACTGGATGACAGTCGGGCGTCTTACCATTTGAGCTAACGGCGGATACTGAAGAAGAGAGATTTTTCTACTCGTGTTATTTTGAAAGTGCCCATATGCACTCTTTACAGTTGTAAAGAAAAAAGTCTGGAAGAGGTAAAATCCTCAAAACTGAGTTGATAGTTATAGAGTTATAAACGTTTAAAGGTTTCAGTGGCCATCTTGCACGTCATCCCAAATAAACACTTTCTGGGGGTAATTTTTTATTATCTTGTTGTCCCCTTAAGTGTAGGAATAGACACTAAAATCATCAAAATTGACTAAATAGTTATAGAGTTATGATCGTTTAAAGGATTTGGTGGCCATATTGAACGCCATCTTGAAAAAAAACTCTTTTTTTTCCGGGGGACATAGAGTGGTAAACTTTTTTATGTTAAAAGTACATTGAAATGTATCAGAATCCGTTAAAAAAAAACTTTAATAATTTTTGGGGGGGTTGAAGAAGTTTTTTTTCCATAAGTTGACTCGACTAAAAAGCATTTCCTTTCTTAGTTTTATTTTATCACTTTCTGTTAATCTTTATCCTAGAAATTTTTTTAATTCTGATTCAAGACAGAAATGAACTTTTATCTAAGCTCATAAAGTGCAAATATATTTAACCTAAAGATACAAGTTTGCTGATTTTTATCTCCATAAATTATTCTTTCACTATTGATTTTTTTTAGAAATTATATTTTTGTTTTTTTATTTTTAAAAAAATAACTAAGAAAGATTTCTAATTTAAAGCTACTGCCACATTTCCATTGGTTACAGGATTTGAAAATTATTTTAAATTATTTGCATCATTAATTTGTTTTCAATTTCTAAAAAAAAAAAAAAATAACTTAATTTCCCAACAGAAATATTTTTAAATAAATAAAATCAAATATGTCTTGTCAATTTTTTCATGCATCAAGTACTGACTTAGTTGTTTAAAATCAGATTAAGTGATGCATATTAAATCAAAATTAAGTATCTGAAATTCATCCAAAAATAAAAAAAAGAGGAAAAATCTTGAAAATTCAATGAAAGAAAATGATAAATAAAAGTTGATATTTAACAAAATAAATAAAATAATATTTAATCACTGTAAAAAAATTAACTTCAAAATTTGGATTCAGACTATAATTACAAAACATGACTTTTAAATATGAAGAGAGATTAACAATAATTGTGTTTGTTGACTAAATATTTCATTTGATGTTTATGTTTCTCAACAGGTCTATACAAACTAATGCAAATAACTGACTTGAGTAAAAAAAAAAAAAAAAAAATAGCCGAAGTTTTATTTTTATACAACATATAATTTTAAACAAAATTTAGTTGTCTCTTTGACAGTATTGTTATTTTACCTTTGATATTCATCTTACTTGTTGTTTTTCAAAACTAATATATGGTTATGTAATTGTTTTGTGATTGTGCTCCATTGTTTCAAGTTTGCACTGATGAAAACAATTAATACAAAAGCTAATAATATAAATATGGTTGACTTAATCAACTAGCATACACGATTTTTCTGATAAAAAGAAAATCTAAAACTTATTTTCTTCTTGAAATGTTTCTCTTGTTTTTTTTATGGTATATCAACCTTTTTAGGTCATTTAATGTCAAGAACAATCATTTTTTGATAAATGTACTTTTTGTCTGCAAAGTTTTTTAAATAATACAAAAAGCACTATTTAATCTATAGCTGAAAGAAATGTAGTGTTTTATAACTTATAATGAAGTGTTTCACTTGTTTTTTTTTAGGGTATATCAACCTTTTTAGGTCATTTAGTCATTCATCCACCCTTTGAAAGGTCTTGTTTTTAATCCTTCACATAGGATATAATAAAATATTTGAAGAGATCTTACATTACTTTGTTTTTTAAATTCTTTTTCTTCTAACAATGCATGAAAAATGTTTTTTTATTTTGAGGACTTTAATACATAGCATGTCTTACAAGTTTGAAGTTTCACCCTTAATAGGACTACTTCATATCAATTGAATAGAAAAGGGAAAAAATGAAAAAAAAACTATGGAAACTGCATAAATTCTTATCTGATCGATTTACTTTTCTAATAGAAGCCAATTTTTGCTTGATCCAAAGAAATTTATAAGCATACATTAGACCAATCCATAAGCATTTTAATCAATTATCTTCTTTCATGTTATATCTTAGGACATTATTGGCAATATTAAACCCACTTATTTAATAAAAGGAACACTATACTTTGTTAGATTAATCCTCAATTTGGAAAAAAACATTTTAAGCCTCTACATTTTCGACATTATATTAAAGTATCTTTTATGAAATATCATTGTTCAGATAAATACTTTATATCATCAAAATATCTGATTCAAAATAGCTAAGATGTTACATTTATGAAAAAATTTGTCTTAAACGTTTAAAGTAACATAAGGTGAGTTTCACTTGGGGCAGTAAAACAAACAAAAATATTTCAAGTTCAATATTTTTGGTTGATATTAAAGATGAGAGGTCTTTTTTTTGCGGGAGGAGGGAAGAGAAAGGCAAAATTCTCAGGTAGTAAACAACAGTAAAAATAAACAGTGCCATGCCATGAATATAATTAGATCTTTGTAATTTCTTGAAAATAAATAATTTGAGGGCTTTTTTGAAATTTTTAAACGTTAGAAGATTATCAGTGGGTAAGAGACCCCAAATTTTACGACTGCCCTGGATAAACTATTGTTATACCACTGACTGAAGATTATTAGAGTGTAATTTTCATCAATTTTGAAGTTGTTTGTATCCTTATTTTACAACTGTTCAATTTTTATTCTAAGCTAGTTAATATACATATCTTTTAAAATCTAGCATATAGAATAAAACTGCATCGACTGATTTTCAACGAATATTATATTTACTTGGTAAGCACCAACCCAAGTTTGGCACAAGGCTGTTTTTACGTGCTCTTAACCGGGCTTTTACATTTGGTGTTACCCTTGACCTAGATGAGATGCTCTCCTGAGTTAAAGAGCCCCATCTGCCCGAGGCTGCTTAAGTGAAAGTAATGGTTTTGACTGGGATTTGAACTCGCGTTATACGATTACCAATGCTCCACCGTCGCTGCCCGATTTTCAACGAATATCTTCTCTTTATTTCTGACATTTATAATTTTTCATATGCACTTAAAATACCTCATTAGAATTGTTTTTTTTTTCCATTTTCAAAGAAATAATAAAATCTCACTTTTTTTTTTAATAAAGTAAATTGATAATGTTCACCTTAAAGCAGAATATCTTCAACTTTATCGAGTTATGCATGTTGGATCTACATTTGGGAGTGTTTTTTTTTTTGTTTTGTTTTATTTTATTTCTTTTCTTAAGCCTTTGCTCATGCAAAGTAAAAAAATATAAAGAATCTGAACTAAAAAAAAAAAAAAACTTCTAACAGAAAAATTTGGGGCTTAATGCAACAAAAATGCATTAAGGAACAGATAACCGATAGAAAAAAATGATATGAAATATGTTCAATAAAACATTTGCATCAATAGCATTACTGTTTTTAGAAGACAACATTTTATTTAAATACAAAATGCCAAATTACTTCTAAAAGCAAAAAAGAACAACAATTTTAACTTATTATTCCTTAAGGTTAATCATGTTCTTCTTCTTTGGATCTAGGACAGTTCTTGTTCTGAATAAAATAAGAAAATGCTTATATTTCCAGCCAGCCATATTGTATGAATTGTAGTTTGTAAAACAAATGTATATATTTAATATATATTATATTTACTTGGATGAGCACTAACACAAGTTAGACACAAAGCCATTTTAACGTGCTCATTATATCCTTGTACTTTTTTTATATCAGTCTTGCCCTTCACCTAGATGAGTTACTCCCCAGAGTTAACAAGCCCCATCAGCCCAAAGCAACTTCAAGTGAAGGCAATGGTTTTAACAGATATATTTACTAGGTAAGCACCAACCCAAGTTTGGCACAAGGCAATTTTTTACATGCTCTTACCCGGGCTTTTTGCATTCAGTGTTACCCTTCACTTAGATGAGCTGCTCTCCCGAGTTAACGAGCCCCATCTGCCCGAAGCTGCTAAAGTGAAAATAATGGTTTTGACTGGGATTTGAACTCGCGTACTACAATTCCAGAGCCCGAGCCTTTACCAATGCTCCACCGTCGCTGCCCTGTTTTAACTGGGATATGAATTCAAGTAAAATATAAATGTAAAACTCAATATAAAAAAAAAGAGTTTGGCACACAGAGAGAATCAGGTACATACATGATTATTGCCCACCAAAGAGAGAATAATACATGATGATTTTAGGAAAAAAGACTAACGTTTTTTTATAATCTGGTCTTTTTTCCGAGTTAGCAAAATCTGGCCTTTTCACTGGTAGCCTTTTTTCCGGTGGCTATTTTACTGGTGGCCTTTTTTCCGGTGGTCTTTTTACCGGTGGCTATTTTACTGGTGGTCTTTTTACCAGTTGCTATTTTACTGGTGGCCTTTTTTCCCTGCACCTACATGATTATTACCCACCAAAAACCTTAATAAAAACAAACAACAATTCAGTATGTAATTTCCCTAATTGGGAAACCTTTGTCAGGTAAATGAGTATTCTAGTATTTTCTTCAAAGAAAAGTACCGGTATATCTATTGTGTAGTATATTATATTTACTTTGTGAACACTAACCCAAGTTTGGCACAAGGCCATTTTTACGTGCTCTTACCCAGGTTTTTTCCATTCAGTGTTACCCTTTCAACTAGATGAGCTACTCTCCAGAGTTAACGAGCCCCATCTGGGCGAGGCAGCTAAAGGTGAATGTAATGGTTTTGACTGGGATTTGAACTCGCGTAATGCGATCTCAGATCCCAAGCTTCTACCAATGCTCCACCGTCGTAAGTAAAAGCACAAAAAATAGCCTTGTGCCAAACTTGGGTTGGTGCTCAAGTAAATAGAATATTATAGCTATTATTTATCAATAAATATTGCTATCTACTCTTCTCTCATTTTGGTTACAATAACATGAAACAAGTTGATACCTAATCAATAAATAAATAGATTTCCATTCATTAGTTTTATTGTTATGGTGTCACTAACAGAATGATGTATATGATCAATAGACCTTGTAAATTAATAACATAAAAATATTTGACACCTCAATATGTGCTATATTTGATTGTGCAACTGTAGAACAACCCTGTAATTAGATTTTAATCAACAACTGATTATTCCTCTAGTTTTTGTACAGAATGTAAGATATTGTGGTGATTATTTCACTGACAAGAAGATGGGGTGGGTAAAAAAAAAGCAGTAAAGTCTTGGAACAAATTGGCAATGTTGCTTACAAGACGTCTTCTCTTGTAAAGGTAACAGGAACTAACAAGAAGCACTAACAGGTATGACAGGACATGTCGGAAAATTGTTAAACCCCCCTTTGTTTAAAACACCGATTGCATTTTGTATAAATAAATAAATTTACTTTTAAATGTTCTCATTCTTTTAAGTAAATATTTTTTATAATAAATAATTTTGGCTTCAATGGTCGGTGAGGTAAAAAAAAATTATTCAAATGTCCTGTCATACCTAAAGCACTAGCACTAACAGTAATAACAGTGATTAACAAGACTAGCTTGTTAACTAACTAGAACTAAGCATGAAATAGACACCCAGTTTCCTAGTAATAGTAAACAGCAGTTCAGTATCCAACCACTTTCTTCTCTGTCTACCCCCCCCCGGGCCACTCCTGGTAAGTCAATCCATTTCACAATTTTCACAATAGGAATTAGTCTTAATTTATAAATTGTTTGAAAAATATACAAGAGTTGGTACTTTTATAGATTTTGTGTCGATTTATTTTGCCACCCAGAAGAGGGGGTGGGTAAGAAAGGCAGTGGAGTGTTGGAACAAATTAGCAATGTTGCTTACAAAGCTTTTCTTGTAACAGTAATAGAAACAGGAACTAATAAAGCAGGGTGCCCTGCTTCTCAGCCAACCTACGCAATAACCTAACTGCACCAACAGAGGCGACTGACTGACTGACAAGTTAACTAACAAGCAGCAACAAGGTAACTTCAGCTGACCAGTAAAGAGGCTGTTTTTTTGGTAAATGTTTCGTTGATTGCCCATTTGCCGGTGATGGTCTCAAAAAATGTCCCTTCAAAAAATTGCAGTGTGCTCACTGCGGCTGCGCCGGTCAAAAAAAAAAAAAGAACGAATTTAAAAACGAAATAATTAAAACTGAAACCCTAACCCTAACCCTCGTTCTGTTCTTTAATGTTAATAAAAGGTTTTTAAAGTCGTTCTTTTTTTTAAAAGGTTATTTCGTTACATTAATTTTGTTCTTTTTTCAACCCAGTGCAATTTTTCCAAGGAACTACATTTTACACTATCACCGGCAAATGGGCAATTAACGAAACATTTACCGAATATTCTCTAAAAAAAAAACATTATCACAGCCCTATAAATAACAACAAAATTAAAGAAAATGGTAAAATCCTATGGATTAAATAGTGACTCTAGGGACCCCAATTTTCCGCAATCTCGGATGGAATCACGGAATTGTCAATTTGAAACGGAATTCTGTTTTTTTAGTGAAATCCTTTTCCATTTTAAATTAAATTAATCATTCAATCATTTTTTTCTTTTTTCCATAAAATATACGAGGTTTGTAAATATAATAAATAAA
>JAUZSX010287367.1:0-14658 GCA_034780655.1 Idiosepius hallami
GTGTCACTCTATATTTTTTTTATATATATATATATATATATATATATATATATATATATATATATATGATATGATATTTACTCGGTGAGCACCCCCAAATTTGGCACAAGGCCATTTTTACGTGCTCTTACCCGGGATTTATATGTTCGGTGTTACCTTTCACCTAGATGAACTGCTCTCCCAAGCTAACGAGCCCTATC
The DNA here is from genome assembly GCA_034780655.1 of Idiosepius hallami. Taxonomy (NCBI): domain Eukaryota; kingdom Metazoa; phylum Mollusca; class Cephalopoda; family Idiosepiidae; genus Idiosepius; species Idiosepius hallami. The sequence continues at coordinate 201 of JAUZSX010287367.1, forward strand.
TGCCCTAGGCTGCTTAAGTGAAAGTAATGGTTTTTGACTGGGATTTGAACTCATGTATCACGATCTCACAGCCCGAGCTTCTACCAATGCTCTACCGTCGCTGCCCATATATATATATATATATATCTAAACCAATAATAAACTGGTATGTGCATAATGGTCGCACAAGTGTCATTATGTGTGTAAATGTAGATGTAATATAATATTTATCTCTGAAGAAATGGATAAGAGATCCAATTTATGTTCAAATTCAATGTAAACACTTGGGACCTTGGGAATAGACATATAAGTTTAACTGCATCTAATGTATATACATAAAAAATACATACATTAATGTCCTGCATATATATAGCCTGTTAAGAATGGGGATGCAAGAGCTGAAGACAGATTGACTTAACAGCCTATCCTTAAAAATGAATTATCACCCCACCTGCCAATTTCTACATTTGGCTACAAGGATTTTATTTTGCTTGAATATCTATCTTTGCCTTAACCTTTTTTTTCTTTCTTATTTTCTGTCTTGCAAAGATGAGCAACTCTAAAATCATCACTGCTTGAGTAGCAGGTCTTTTCTGCCATTGTTCTACACTGATGACACAATATTATAAGAATAAAAGACAATTCAACCCATTTTTAAAAGTTTTTTTCAAGAATTTAGGGTATACAACATAGTTTTTCAGAAACAATGCCATTTTATCTTTTAGGACAGCAAGATTTTATTGGATTTTGTTTTAACTCATTAAAAAAAATGTTGGAAAATTTTAGATGTCAGGTCTACTACAAGAGATTTTTAAATATTGTGGATTGTGGCAGCATACTGCTGACAAAAGAATTAACCCTATTTTTCTGTGGTGTATATTTTCCTTTTATTATACAAAAGTAATGAAAGGAAGAGTCACATGCAAAAGTGGATGAATGTTCAGACTATGAAATTTCAATAATTCTAGTCCTTTGGCTATGATCACATTATATACACCTTGGAAAGGTCTGAATCTCCTAAATCTGTCTAACTTTGTCGTAAGTAGTGAAACTAATGTTAACCAAAGAAATTGTTGATGACTATTTTTATTGAACAATATTTCTCTTAACAGTAAATGAACAGAAAGGGTTAGGGTTGGAAGAAGTGAGGAGTTATACCAGATACAGATGGGTTGTTATGCCATAATTCAAAACATACAAACAAACAAACAAAAAAACATACAAAAAATTACTGAAGTGGGAATAGTTAGTTTTTTTTTCATGTAATAGTTTAAAACCTTGATGCTTTTGTAATCTAGAAAACAATTATTATTTACAAATATTGCTTTTTTATTGACCGATTTGAGGTAGCATATAACAATTTCTAATACTACACACTAATTCTCCTTTTACTTTAAAGACAAATAGATTGTTTACATTCTCATTAATTAAAATATTTCATATTTATAATTCATGGATGTAGGTGTTTTAATTATCTGAATATATTGTGCTTCTAAATCAAAAGCAGTAACTGGAGGCAAAACTATTATTAAATCCTGAAGCAAAGCATTGTTGAGGTGAGCTTATGATATCAAAATCTTTTACTTCATATCAGTTCAGTTGTAAACTTATTTAACAATATTTTACAAATCTACATATTTGTTTTTCTAATTTATGGAAAGTTCATGGTGGCACATCATAAAACTACATTTTTGGTAAGTATTTCAATTTATCCTTGCAGTTTTTGAGAACGTTAAATCTGAAATTAGCCATTATAAATTGTTTTTTCAATGCATTATGCTTGCAATTGAGTAAAATAGTTGGGTAAGTATTTTTAAGGAGTGTAGTAATACCTTATTTGGCACAGGGCTGATTCAGAGTAGACATATTGGGAACTGCTTACCATGTAAAATTTTAAAATAGCATGACTCTTCTCTCTACTACAACTTTAGAATTAGCCATTTGGATTTCTGTAGAGAAAAGTCATCAACAGAATTCAGAGCATTAGGATAGATTATGTCAACAACTTGGTTAGGATTTTGGTTAGAACTGCACAATGTTATCTTAAGTGTGTTGGGGTATCATTGCTCATATAATAGAAAATAAGTGTAATACATTCTAGAGTTTGAAGTTATTTAATACATTTCCCAAGTCCTAATAATTCAACCATTCTCTCTCCAAAATTCAACACAAAATACTAAAAGATAATTTTCAAAGAAATAAGCATAAAGAAAAAAAAGAACAAAGAATTGTTGAAATATTTTAAATGCAGTTTATTTAATTCCATTTCCTTTGTTTATGGATGTTTAAGTTTAAAAGAGAAGCATATATATTAAGTCTTATTGAATTATGATTTATTCTTCCCAAACATAGCCTGGATTTGAAGTATTATATAATTGTGCATGATAGATAATACATTATCACCAAATAAATACTTTACTGTTGTTGAATACTGCTCCTTGAGAATACTTTTGAGTCCTTAAATTAATCTAATACTTAATAGAAAGAAAGCTACAGGACAGCATATAAATCTATAAACTTCATTCATACTTTTTGTTAAAAACATTTATAGAAATCTCTGAGAGAACTTAAAATAAAGAAGACATATCAATAAAAACAACTCAAATTCTTTTTCTCATTCACATGTTATCTGATATAACCAAAACTCCAATGATCATGCCAACTTTATACACCTATAAAATATATATGTAAATATGTATGTACATACATACATACATACATACATACAGATCTGTTCTATTCGTTTTACAAATGTCCGGGCCAACTCTATGTAATCTTCTGATGACTAATGTGAACTAGGAATATTTTCAATATTCCAAGCCTTAAAATAAATCAACAAATAAGACCATTTTGCTTAGTGATTATGACAGATTTTGGAAGTTTTGATTCTAATCAGACTAATATATTCGCTTTTGAGACAATACTCTTTAAAAAGATATGAAAAATTATATATATCATGGCTCTATGTTAAATATGACAATTGTAGTTTTTTTTCTTCAATTCTTTTCTATAAATAAAAGCATTTCTTTAGAAAAATTAAAAAAATCTAGTTCCCACTCATGTCTGATGATACATTTTATAAGACTGTGATTATCTAGATAAGGATCTGAATGGATGTCATCTTTTAAAACATTATTTTTGAGATTACAATATTAAAATTAATTTTTCTTGTTGATAATTATAAAGAAAATATTCACTTATTCTAAAAGAGTCTTTTTTTCTTCTGTCTTCATCTGCATTTTTTTTTAATGATGAGTAAAACTTTTTTACATTCCTAACCTTTAACCATATAGGTTAATACATTTATTTCCAAGAAAATATGACAAGAACTATCAGAATCAAGCAATATCCTCTCCCACCAATTTCAAAAAATAATTTGAGAGCAATAATGAACAACTTTAGAGCTGTTTTTGATGGCATGGATTTACTTGCAATAAATTAGAATAAAATAAGTCAGTTCTGTTAAACTTAACGATAATTTAGTTAGGATTTTTATGTCAGTTATTCAACTCAGTGTTATACAAATGATTCATTTTATGTATTGTTCTTCTTGTGCTTTCTTTGCAAGTGTCCAAAATCCATTAAAGTCAGCTGTTACATTCTTTGCTAGTCAATTGATGTTAAAGTAAAGTCATCATAGACTAACTGGCCAAAGTTCTCAATTTTGCCAACCATAGTTTGAAGGAAGGATTCTCCGTTGGAAGAGGGGAAGTAATGGAATGAGTGAGTATTCTTTGTAGACCAGGCATGCCTCTCCCATTTCTAACTTACAGCCTCTACTGGCATGGATGTTCTGCCTGAGAAGACATTAAAACTAAAGGCACAAATAACTGTCTTGTTACAAGTGCATATTGCAATGCCAAGATGATTGATTATGAAATGCAGATTTTATTGCAATACTTCTAAACTTTTGAGACTAAAATTTACAGTGTCAGAAATAATTCTTCTCTTTACTAATAATTTATTCATAGATAATGTTTTAATATGGATATCTTATTTAACACAATTACTGTCATATAATGCATCTAAAGTTTTTTTTTTCTATTCTAGTTTATGTTTTTTTTCTAATGTCTATATCCAAACAAAATTTCAAGCAATTTGCCTCTATCTTCAAGTGGCTGTTTCATGATAAAACCTTAGATTAAAGGAAAACCTGTTAAGGGACTTGAACACCTTATCAAATTAATGTCTTGTCTGGAATTTAGAGACAGAAATTATGATTGTCAACTGTATACTTCTAATATTTGACTGTTAATGTCACTCTTTACTTATAAATGTAGAATGAAAAATAATTACTCTTATTTGGTATATTACTTGTTTAAAAGAATTGAATTATAACAAAATATGGAAAAATAAAAAAGAAATATATTAAAAAAAGAAATAATAAATGTGCAAAAAAGCATTGAGTAACTAATTTTAAAATAAGATCAATAAAAAAAATTACAAAATAATATTTGATAACTATTGAGTCGATGAGTATGTTAGACCAATGAATATAATATTGGAGTAATTAAAAAGCAATAAACTTTTTTTAATGATTATGAATAAATCAATGAGTGAGACCAATGAATACACTATTGTAGTCATTCAAGTGATAAAATTATTTTCCATGACATTTGAATCGTTGATTAATCAGTGTGTAAGACTAATAAATGTACTATGGTAGTCATTAAAGAGAAACAAAATGTTCGATGATTACTGTTGAATTGATAAACAAGTGAGTAATGCCTATGGACTTATTTAATTTAGTTATTAGAAACAACCTTTAGATTTTTTGTACTATGACTCTGAATATCAACAAATAAACCAGAGTCATTAAAAACTTTCACTCTTTCAAAAATAACTGAGAAATCTTTGTGTAAAACAGTTTTGTTTGTAGCTTAATTTATGCTATTCTTTCAGATGTCTTTAATTTGAACAGGATTTTTAAATATAGGTATCAGACATTGATTAATCATAATTTCCTAAACTTTGATCTTTTTAAGATTTCAAGACAGTTTAATTGAGTGTGGAATTTTAGTCTAAAATTTTGAAGACAATTTAAGTTATGGAATTTAGTTAAAGTTAAAGGTTTTTTTGTTAAGTATTAAAAATACTTATTAGATTTGAATTAATATCAGGATTCTTGGCATAAACTTCAGAATTTTGTAAAACATTTATTCAAGTGATTAGTTGTGTTATGACTTATGCTTTGTGATTTATAACTCTATAAGCTGGTGGGCAAATGGGTTGCAAAAACCAACAAACTTCTTTTTAGACAAATAGCAGGTACTAAGAGTCTCTCTCTTTTTGTTTTCCCCTGGCCCTCCACGTGGGGACAAAATGTCCTTTTGTCTGTGGACTAATAGTGGTCCTAGCAAAAAAATCTCGTGTCTCCTGAGGTAACAACCACTCTCGCCTCAATCTCTAGCCCAACTGGTCAATTCATCAGGCTTTTTCCTTTCCTCTCTTTTTCTTCTTTTCCTTCTTTCTACTTTTCTTCTTCATCTTTTTCTTCTGGACCAGGTTACCACCACTAGTAACTACCCAGGAAAATCAACCAGGCTTTCTTTCTTCTTATTCTTTCTTCCAGATATTCCTGATTGAAACTACATGCAAACTATCTTTTAACAGGATTTTTTTTCTATCACGGTTTTACTATTTGCATCACTAGGAAAATTCTCTTGATAATAGAAGCCAGAACAACAGAGAACCATGTAAGATAAAATTGATTTAACAAAGCAGGTATAGCCAGGGTAGTACGTCACAACAGTTGCTTCCACACAAAATGAGCCTTGTTACTTCTATGCAAAGCCAAAGAGCATTGTGACTCCTAAGGAACATGTGACCTCCTGCAACTGCTAGTTATGTGGGATTCCTATTCACGGCCTTGTAGTAAAGATAAGTTTAAAACATAATAACAGGATTCAGACATTAAAAGTCTCTTAATATTAAGCCTGCTTTCATTACAAGTTAGTTAAAAGGTTTTGAAAGTCAGAATTCAGTAAAAATATGGTCAACATGTGGTAGTTGGTATGAAAACAGTTTTTTATTGTGTATATTTCGGACAAAACAATTGATTAATAAGAGTCAACTAAATACACACATATACACACATACATATATATCAGTTGAAAAGATAGAATTGGCAAAAGTATTCATTGCCCTTATTTCTTTCACTTTCATATAGCCAACACTAAGTATACTTTCAGCAAATCTGATGCTTAAACAATAAATTAGCATTGCATTGATTTTAGCCATGTATGCACGTTGATTATGTGGCACATAAAAAGCAGCCAGTGAACATAAATATGCAAATAAAAGACTTGTTCAAGGTTCACTATACTGCAACTCCTTGGCAAATTGCATTGCCGGTTTTTAGTATATATATTGACAGGATAGTGAAGGGTGACTACCAAGGAAATTAGATTACCTTAACATGGCCAAAAGGAATGGAGGTAGATGAGAAGCCGTTTAATAAAATGAACTGCAGAAGTAGATGAATTATTAATGATTATTTGAACCTGAAAGAATGCATTAAAATCTCCTGCAATGAAATAGAAAGAAGAAACCTCTTTAGCAATAGTAGGTTTCAATTCCTGTCTGAAGATAGCGGAAAGAAAACTACTTTAAATACTTTTAGAATAATCATAAATGATTTAAAATAAAAAAATAAATTTCTTTTCTCTTTTTATATTTTTCTCTGACAGATAAGTTTTACTTTGAAATTTCGGGAAAATAAATATTTTAAAAGATTTTGATTTTCTTTTTTGCACTGCTAGGGAATCTTCAACTTTATTCTTTTACCTTAAACATAGTGCTCTAAGCAAATTACAGAATACTTTTATACGTAACATAATTTTTTTTCCATTCTTTGAAACGACATTATTTTCCATTTATTTTTTCCAGTTTCCTACAAAATACAATAGGAAATATACCCTACTCATAATTTAACTACATTGACACACAACAATATACATATATTTGAATTCATTAGCATGGAAGTAGAGTCTAGAGAATTTGATGATTGTCAGTTTCTGGCTTATGCATTCATCAGACAACAAATGGTACATGCATGCTGTGTAGACTTCAAATATTAGTTTATGGGTTGCACTGAATTTGGTTACTGAAGCATGATGAGTGTTTTTAGATGTCCATACAAATCAAGTTAAATATGAATATATTCTATATATGATACCAAGCATCCTCAACTTATAGATATAATAACACTATCAATATATAATGTACATAAAAATGTTTTAGAATGTGCAACTATCTATTTACAAATATATATATATATATATATATAGCTTGTATAACCAGTTAATAAACTCTGACATTATATATATATATATATATATAGCTTGTATAACCAGTTAATAAACTCTGACATTATATATATATATATATGTATATACATATATATATACATATATATATAGTGTTAGAAAGAATTTTGATACACAAAATACATGAAGGTTACAAAGTAAGAAAAATTAAAAGAATACAATGTATTAAGAAAATACAAAACAAAATTGTTATTGGGCATATGGTGTGGATAATATGAGGTGTGAAAACACATAAAAACCTGTGTATAAGTGTAAATAATAAATTAATTAAGGAATTAGAGAACCAGTGTTAAAAAAATGTTTTAGAAAATTAGGGATGTTGAAGATTGGATCATATGGATATGTAGAAATGATGTTTTTTTTCTCAAGTATCTAGAATAAAATTGATAACACTCAACCTAAATTGTTTCCTTTAAGACCTGTTATTATAACTGTATTTCAAGCTACACATAATCTAAGATTATTTTCCAGTGTTTAAACTTGTTTTATTGGGATTTGAACAAATTTACATTAACCCGATTCCTCCAGAACCATATTATTGGCTATTTTCACTACTAAACCCCTTTAATTTTTTAGCTGGATGAATTTAAGTTTAGAGTTTGCATATATTGACAATTTTAATGTTTTATATATAAATATTTCTTCAAAATGATAAACTTAAGGTACCCACTGTATTAAAGTTCTTTCTTTTAAAGGTTAATATTTGTATTTCTCATTATTATACAAACAATAACCAAATGCATACAAAAATTATAAGAATAAAATATATTTCAATATGTAATGATACAATATAAATGAGGTAATGTTAATTACTGAATAAAATAACTATAAAGAGCACTTCCAGTTCTGTTTCCTTTACATTTCCACATTTTTTTTAAAATGGAAACCCCAATAGAGAAAATGCCTAATTCTATCTAAATAATTGTTTACTATTAAGTATTATTAATAATTTCTTTGCTATTTTTTTTTTTTTGGTGGCATCTGGTCCATTTCATATAGACCCAGGTTTTCTTCCTGCATCATTTACATGATTTTGGTGAGTGTTTCCTGGGAGTTTTTAACAACATTCTGAAGAAGGAAGAAATTAGCTGATAGGTGATGATGAACTCCTTATTCTTGAACACATGTATTGCTTTTAAGGTTTTTTCTTTTTCAATTTTGTCTTTTCACACTGCTTTAATGTTCGATTTTTCTTCTGATCTTTCTCGCAATATATTCAATCCCTTTTTCCTCCAAGGTTTTTATCCTTCTCATAATTCATTGTTAAATTCTAGAATTTATTATTTTTTATTTTTTTTTATTTACTTATACAAGAGGTTCTCTTAATACTATTGGATCTCCCTCCCATTCATTTAAATCTCTGCACTTATTTCTATGTGTGGTATTTTTCTTCTTCTGTTATCTCCTTATGTTGTTTTTGCTTTATTTCCATCACACTTTTATTCTCATGTTTATTGAAAATCTTAATAACGAACCCATTGATTTTATAGAAAAGGTTTCACCATTTATTTTTTGATAGAGGTATACCTTCTCTTTTTATGTGGGTGCATTATCATTTCTTACCCCATTCTTTATTTTATATTCTTTTTTGTTTTGCAATATTTCTTTTATTCTCCTCTCCTATGTTTCTTCTCTTCCCTTTTTAACACTTTATTTGTTCCTCTTAGTTCTCAGTGTCTTAGTAACCCTTTTGAAATATTTTTTTTTTTTATCTTTGAATATCTTTCTCTTAGTTGAAAGACCTTTTAGTTTATGTCTCTGTTTTTTTCTCTTTCTTTTGCTGAACAGCTTTTTCTTCCTTTTTCACTAAAATTCTTAACTTCCATTTCCTTTTTGAGCATTTTTTTTAAAAATCTAACTTACAATTTCTATAAATACTGTTCTTTTTTTCTTTTTCTGTTGTCAATTTCTGTTAGAATATTTTTCTTTCTTTAACCATAATTTTTATTACCACCACTTTTCAGTACATAAATTCTTTCTCCTTTTTCTCTGAAACACTTTTACTGGGGTTTTCTAAAAAAATTGTTTTCTTATTTGATCATGGTTTTCTTCTTTAGTTAAAAATAACTTTCTTGGTCATTTTTCTTCTGTTTTATTAGCGTGTTTTGGATTGTTATTTCCAAGTCTCTCTTTATTTTAATGATTTCAATTGTTTTTTTTTCTTCTTTTTTTTAATTTCTCTCTTAAAATGTCTTTTGTTTAAAAGTGTATTTTTTCATTATTAATTTAAGAAAAATTCTTTGCTAATAATTTATCTCTTCTTTTTAAAACTCTTTCATTTTTCATGATTTACAAATGTTTTTCTTCATTTTTTGGTGCCTGATAACCTTGCTTTCAATCTTTCTTAAAACATCTTTCTTTTATGATTGCTTTTGAGTTATACCATTTTTTTTTAAACATTTATACCATTATTGTCTCCTCACTGCAATTTTTGTTCTTTTGTGCTATTTTTTTTTCTTTCACTTCTATTTATAAATCAAATAATTTTACGTTCTCCAACATTTTTTCAATTTTGATATTTTTTGCACTTGTAAATCAATTGTTCATTTGTTTCTTCATATTTAACTATTTTATATTTGCCAAACCAACACACACAGATATATTTATTCATTTTAATCTGATGCTTTTATTTCTTAAGATCTTTCGTTTGCTTCTTCAAATGTTTTTGAATTTAAATTGGTGAAAATGTAAATGCTAGAAAAACTCATGTATTATATATAAAATGATACTATCATAAACAGAAATGCATTTATTTAATTATTCAGAAACCTACATCAATGCAAAGAGTTTGTGATTATCTTTCATATCTATTAATTCCAATCAAAATCAAGATTAATATCTATTAAATCTACATATGATGTTATGTATTTAGATATCTTAAATAGTTTTTTAAACAGATCTTGCATAATTAGTGAATAATATCTATTTGAAATTTCATCTGAATCAATTAGGAAGAGTTTCATCCTTTATAAAAGATAAACATTTAAATTATTTTAAGTTCTAAATATTTAATTATTTGTACTGACAAATCAATCATTAATGGATTTTGAATACACACACTTATATAAAATCATAACTATTTAGATTTTCTTAACACAGGTTTTTTAATATCATCTATTATTAGAAAAACCTTGCTTATCTTATTGCTTAGTTAATAAATGATAAAATAATGGTTAAAAAGATTTTCAATGTGTTCTGATTTGGGATCAGCATATATATGGGAGAAATGATCACTGAGCAAATCAATCTCTAAAGACAAATGTTACTATTGAATCTTTTAATATGCTCATACGTTGAGGACAATTTATTTACAAAGTTATCTAGTTATCCACAAGGATAAGTACATGATGGTTTAGTTATAAGAACCTAGGCTTTGTGATTGAAATGTTAAAGTTAAAACCTTAGTTTGTTTATTTCATTAACATTGAAGCTAAAACCATTGTAAATTGTATTAATATTGATATTCGCACTAACCAGTTTATATGTTCCTAATAGAGTTCCAACAAAATAATATAAACTGTGCACAAAACATTTTTATAGAGAAAAATTGTTCTGTAAATAAATAAATTTTGAGGTTGATATGCAATTAAACAAAATAATCTTGCTCATTTAATTTAAAATTTCTTCCTGGTATTCAAACTATTCTAAGTACAAAGAAACAATGCCTTTGGAATTTATGTCAGAATCTAAGATTTATTCCCAGTGATGAGAACAAACTTTTTATTGAATTTATTGAACGAGTTGGAATGATTATCTGCAATCAGTAAATGGACATTTGTACCATGTTGTTCTCTATGGGGAAATGTATGACTACAGTAAGTGCCAATTTCTAATAACAAATCTTGTAGAAAGTAAAAACATAAAAAGAAAGCCATGTTGAATATTCATTATCTACTCATAATGAAAAGGTCAAGTTTGAGAACTTTATTTTATCCTAATAAGCATACATTGTATTCATTTGATCTTAGACCTCTCCTGAAATGCTAAAAAAAAAAGTAATAGATTTTACTCCGTAAAGAGGTGAACACTGGGACAGAGAGAAAGAGAAGGAGAGGAAAGATTACTCAATTAATTAAAAACACATTCTTAAAACCTTCAGCTCTTTTACTTTGAGAAATCTCTTCATTAGATGTTTACTGGCACAATGTGGACAATTTACATTCAAAATCACTGTATTTAGCATTCATTTAGAATAATATATGAGAGCCAATGTCAATAGGCCAATATTTGGCCATAACCCTATGCACATCTTCATTAAGCAGGTCAACCTTGTAGCTAGGTCAATGTATTCAAAATACAATGCCTAGGGGTTTTGTATATCACACTAGACCAGTTAAGAAATCATTGCCAAGTTTTGATGGGTCACTGGCATGGATAAAAGAGAAGTATAAAAAACAAATATATATAAATACATATATATTACATACACACATATTGGTTTTGGGAGGGAAAAGAACAAAAAAAATCAAACTTTCGATTAATATAAAATAAGAAATAAAAGATAAAATAAAGAGCTAAGCATTATGCTTGGACAGAAAGTGGTTATTATGGAACCTATTTTTGTGTTCTTTGAATACATTCAATAATAAAGCAGTCCATTAGCACACATACAGGTATTGGCAATTCTAGTAATGTTGATGTTATAGATATATCATCCCATAAATATGCATTCATAAAACGAGATACTGACTTCCTTGGGCTGATATATTCCTGGCTAAAGGCCAAAACTTTTGAAGTATCCAGTAAAGTTTCTGACTATATGTTTACTTGCAGATAAAATATGGAAGATATTAATAAATAATAAAATCAACTTTTGAAATTGGTGAATATAGAAATAGAGTTTATTGCTTTTGCAGACTGTTAGTTTCTGCTCAATGCATTCCTCAGACAAAGAAAAACAAACTTCATGTGAATACATGAATGAGAAAAAGATAGTCAATAAATGCCATGAAGTCTATATTTACAATAATTAATTAATCTTTAATCAAAGCCTAAAAATTTTAAAAGAAATAGTAATATATATATATATATTTTAGTTAAGTGTAGACAAAGTCAACGGCCAATGGTAACGGTTTCTCAGAAAGCATTTCGGTTTGATGATAGCACAGGTGAGAAATTGACAGTCACCGAAGGCCGTTGACTCCGTGTCGATGCTTAACTAATATACATGCGCATCACTGATATTGAGCACTTTAACTATAAATATAAGCAATCTCACTCCACAGATTATTATATATATATATACATATATATATATATATATATATATATGCGTGTTTGTAGATGTGTGTGTGTGTGTATGTGGGCCATAAGTAAAAATGTATTATTGTGGAAATGATACATATCAAATACCATTGACTGAAGATCTTATTACTTATGTTAGTTATTAATATTAAACCTAAATTTATTGTAACTTAGACATCATGCAGTATTTCAATTATCAAAATTATGGGGTTTTTTGTGTATTGTTGATTATGATGATGAAGATAACTTTTGAATAAAGCAAAGTCTTTATTTATGCTGTTCTTTTATGATTTTATAAGCAAACTCTGAATTTCTTCCCCAGGTTTGTGCTTTATTATGCTGGAATATAATAGCTTATACAATTATCAATCTTTTCAGCTTATGTAGCATAGGCTTTTTAAATTTCACTCCCTTTAAATCAAAATTGTGACCTTTTTAATTTCTCTCTACAACTGAGTTGGTATCGTGTTTTGAATAGAGCCTGTCTATTCTACTAAATCCTTTGAGTGGTAATAGTGTTTTTCATATACTTTACACTTAACGGAATAATCTCCTGCATCATTATATTGTCAAGAAATACGTATTTCCTAAATATATATTGTTGAGTTTGATAGTTCTCTACCCAGTTTTCCCCTTCTGGATTATGAAAAGAACATTATTGAGAATATGAAAAGAATTTAGCTAGAATTTTTTTTTATATGTGTGTTTATGGATGTGTGTGTCTGTGTGTGTTAGTGGTGTAGTTTTTTGGTGGTTCTTAAAGCATTACTGATTTTTCTAGACAGAAAATTTATATTTATAATTGTCTTTTGGTAGCATTAATACATTTAGTTTCTATTGTTTGGTCCACCAATCTAGTAGGAGATTCTTTAAGAAATATACATTCCTTACCTCCTCAGGTCTGTCACTAAACTCAGTTAAAAAGAATTATACAAACTTTATATATACATATATATATATATATATTATATTTACTAGGTGAGAAGTACCAACAAAGTTTGGCCCAAGGCCATTTTTAAGGTGAATGCAATGGTTTTGACTGGAATTTGAACTCACTTCCAGAGCCTGAGCTTTTATCAACGCTCCAAACTTGCTGCCTATTATATATATGATGATAGAAAAATAAATGAAAAAACAAGCCTACTTAATAACGCCCATGTGTTAGCTAAACTAATATTAAAACATTAGATTATAGGATTCCTTACTTCAACTGATATTTTCAAATGTATATGGGTGCATGTGTATATATACATATATTTATGTTTTATGTATTCATAATTAATCTTAAGTCTAAATGTATTCTAATGATAGGTTTATATTGTATATGCTTACATACATAATGTATATGTATGCATGAATATAAGTGTATATTGGGTACTTATGTTTATATATGCATTTTCTTGTTCTCTACTCTTACTTTCTAATTTCTTTCTTATTATTTTCTTTAATTAGAAATCTATATTTCATTATTTCATTAACATTAGATTTCAACTTAGATTACAATGTACACATGTAGTATTATTCTAAAATGACATAATAGGTCTTTCTGTTCATTAAAAATGCAATTATTTATTGAAATTTTCTCTTTTTAAAAAATATTTAATTTCTTGGTTTAACAAAAACCAAAAAAAAAACAACTTGTCCTAAATTAAGGTCCAATCAATACAAAATATAAAAATAATGATGATAATAAATGTATCCTGACGAAAGAAACACTTGTATTATCAGAAGTTCCAAGAAGTGTGGATGGTGCTACACAAGCCTTCACTATTATAAACAAACATTTCTGTGTGGTAGTCAGATGTCCATATGTGGTTTGATGACTAGGGCTGTGACAATATTCTTTTTAAAATATGCTTTATATTCTCTTAATATGCTTGAAATATTCTTCAAGAATATGCTTAAGA